>CAJDYZ010010097.1:27491-39494 GCA_903986555.1 Heterotrigona itama | reverse complement strand
TATATACTATATATTATATATACTTATATACTATATATTATATATATACTTATATACTATATATTATATACTGTTATATACTATTATTATATACCATTATATAATAATAGTATATTATATGCTATATTATTATATTACTATATTATTATATTATATACTATATTACTATATTACTATGTTACTATATTACTATATTATGTACTATATTATTATATTACTACATTATATACTATATTATTATATTATTATATTATATTGTTTGCTATATTACATTACATTACATTATATTATATTACTATATTATATACTTTAATTAATTTAATATAATAATTCTCATTCTGTAATTACATTCTTTATTACCATTATACAATAACATTTTCACATTATATAATTTATTTTTTTTATTAACATTATATAATTACATTTTTTTATTATTAACCATCATATAATTGAAACTATTGTATAATTGAATTAAATTAATGGATTATTATATATTCGTGTGAGTATATTATTTTAATTGAATTAGTAATGTGATAATTGTTACTACAATTAATTATCTCAACAGGAAAATTTGCATTTGGAAATCGTAATTGGAACACTACGAATGGACGAATGTTTTTCTCCGCCGGTTGAAATGAAATTATTGGCAGCTAATTGATTGAAATTTTATATAGATTAAATGGATGAAGATTGTCAACACAGTGTGTCATACGACAACGTATTTCCAACCGTAAGTTTCTTCTTGACGTGACGCCGCGTTGCGCGGTCATCAGTTTAAGATCAATCTTCGTAATCTTATTATCCTGATCCTATTAGATTTCTAATAATGCTAACAGCTTATGTGGTAGCGATACCACGTTCTTTCATTCGAAGAGGAAAGATACAGAAAGGTGTCGACGTGTGGCGCCTCTTTATACACTTGACGTGCACGCTACTAAATCAAAGTTGCAATTGTAATAGATGCCAATGGAAACCAACAATGAGTCGCGGCTTTCGATGTGACACGAAGATACAAATTACGTTAATAATTACACCCGAACGGATTGGAACTTCGTTAAATCCAAGATCACTGATGCACGGCAACTTTGTTATCGAAATGAAAAGAAGAAAGAAAGAAAGAAAGAAGCGATACGAAAAAGAACAAAGAAGAAAATATATATTAAAAAAAAAAAGTGAAACAGAATGGATAACAAGAGGGGAGACGATCGAAAAATAAAGGAGGAATGGCACGGTCTGAAAAAAGGAAAAAAACAAAAAGTCGGGAAAAAACGATAAAGACCGAGTAAGCTAACCTAAACCTAACCTAAAACGTGAAACAAGATAAGAATATAAAAAACGAAGATAAGAGAGAAGAGAGCAACAGTTTTCCTTGAGAAAGGACGTGATTCGCGCGAGAATCGGGAACAATTTCACTTCCGCGATCATAAACTCTCGACAAGCACAGCATGGCATGGTGGTCGGCTGTTTTAATTATGACGCACTTGGGGAGCATATTACACCAACCGGCCCGTGGCACGATGCCGAAAATACGTCGATGAAAGACGCGCGATGACGCTCGAGAACGCCAGGTTCGGCCTGAACTGCGATTACATACGTCTCGTCTAATCCAAATAAATCGCACGGACGATCCTTTTCGTGTTTCTTCGGAGTTCGTGAATTGCTTCACGATGATTCGTTAATTGCGAGCGCGTAGTGAGAAAGAGAATGGAAAGAGAATCATCGAGCCTTGGTACTTTTCGAAAAACGAAAAAGTATAAATGCAACTTTTTCAAATTTTTTTACATAGATTATACATAGAAAAGGACAAAGTCTCTGCTAAATAAAAGCAGCAGATTACGCAGTGACAGCGTGAACCAAGTTGCTCGTCATTTTGCGTCCTATTATCTATCTCTGTCTGTCGGGATTGTAGGCGTAACCTGACCGGGAATTATGCAGAACCGACGCGCTTAAATTATTAGAAACACGTTCTGTAAATACACGTGGAGATCTTCGGGCGAACGTCACGCGACGCGTGTAACTTTAATAAACGTTAGCGCTAGATAAACTCGCGTAGCATCGTCCACATCCCTATGCGGGAAATCTCTCGTGCAACTTTCGTCTGACACGTGCGACATATATACATATATAGGTTAGAAATCGTTACGTTTCGTTCGTGAATATTTCATTTTCGAAGCAAGTGCAACTACCGATTATAATATACCAAGGGTACAGAGCGTGGAAAAGATGGAATGGTCAAAGATGTTGACAGTATATATCGATGAAATGAATGGATTTAAAAGAATTTGAAAGAACGAGGTACAAGCAAGGTAAGCAAACAGCGTGAAGTTACCAATGTATTCGTCTGATCTCTGCGTGAAAAGAAGTGAATATATGTGTGTTTACTCAACAGTGAAGGTGAAACGTGATAGGCGTTAATCCTCCAAGATAAACAAAATTGTGTTGGTAAAAATCTAATCTGTGGATTTCAGATTAATGTGTCTCACATAATATCAGCTTGTGACGTAGCCACTCGATGTTAAAATTAGTGCATATTGCGATTCGAATACATTACACGCATTTGCATAAATTTACTTGAATACTTGTCTGTGTCATTCAGACGAACGTACAAAAAATTATTCGCTTTTTATGCTTTTAATTATTAGGTATAGAGATCGTGCTTATACACTTCCTCAGAATAAGTTCTCGATAAAAGATTGACGCACTGATCAGTACGTTACTGATGAATATGTACATGATACACTTTTTATGATAAAAATATTTAAGTTCAAGAAAACGTGTAACATCTTAAGCTTAATATATCTTCAATTCGTGTATACAGCAATCTTAATCTGAAACAGACGGCCATCTTTAAAAGTTTCGATATGCACACTTGTAGATAGAATCATGGTAAACATGATAAGTGAAATAATCAAAGTGTTGAACATTTCGCGAGAAAGAGATATGTATGTATTAGTCTTAATTTAACGTAATACGTATTAATTCTTGTTATTCTTCGATACTTGGCGAATTTTGATAACGAACGCGAAGAAAGTTTCGAAAGGTTTTCCTTGACCTATCGCAACGCAGATAACACACACGCGTATCAACACGCCGCACAATTATGTAGTTACTTTCTTCGGCTTCGAAACAATTCCCTCTCCCTCCGACACTAACTGCCTAATCTGAAACATAGTTTGTGAAATACGTAGTTCTGAAGAACTACGTGGACTGAAGAAGAAAAAAGGAGAGAGAAGAAAAAACCGCTTACGATAGAAAACTCAGCTTTGACGTCAATTCCTTTGAAAAAAAAAAAAAAAAAGTTACCAGTAATCACTCGTTGCGGTGATAATTATTGCGATCCGTCGATGACGATTGACAAATAATCGCTGATGATTGTAAAACTAAAAATAGCAGAATGATTTATATAATCATTAACATCAAACATGATCGATCGTAGCATAAACGTAAAACAATATATACATGTATAATTCTTTCGATGGCTCACGAGAGAGAATTTAACACTAAACTACCAACGAGTAAAGTCTAAAATTTCCATGCAGAGACAGATTAAAGTAAAAGAAACGGAAAATCTTTATAACACAATGTTTTATTTGTGTATTTTATAAAGAATCATTTAAGTCTCTAAAAATATACTGTTTTGTATCTATAAAGTGTATCTAACAAAAATTGCTGGTCAGTTTGGCCATTTTGATAGTTCCTAATGTTAAACTTCCCAAGAAAGAAATAATTAGTATACAATTTAATGAGTGAATATCACTGCAATTTGGTTTCAGCTAGGTTAGGTTACTATGCACTAAGTACATGTCATTATCGTACGTGTATATATGTATTATAAGATACAACAAATATATACAAATATATTATTATAATGAATGAATATCACTGCAATTTGGTTTCAGCTAGGTTAGGTTACTAACTATGCACTAAGTACATGTCATTATTGTACGTGTATGTATGTTTATTATAAAATACAACAAATATATATAAATATATTATAACTAAACTAGTCATTTTGGTCATTTTGGTAGTTCTAGTGTTAAATTGAATATTCTGAAGATTTGAAGAAAATTCAAGATCCTCGTCGCTATTTAAATGTATTCCACACGACAGACGTGATATACTTGTAAAAAGTTTCTGATACATCGATGAGCTATTGTGCTACATCCCCGGAAAATCGTGTCGGGAACCCCGCGCGTGAATTAACGATGTACACCAACGGTGTAACCGAATTCCACTTTCTCCGAC
This sequence comes from Heterotrigona itama, assembly GCA_903986555.1. Classification (NCBI taxonomy): domain Eukaryota; kingdom Metazoa; phylum Arthropoda; class Insecta; order Hymenoptera; family Apidae; genus Heterotrigona; species Heterotrigona itama. Next base: position 35,249 of record CAJDYZ010010097.1, on the reverse strand, counting down.
GAAATCTCGAAATTAAAACGGCTAAAACGGACGAGTGAATTGCGTCGGCGGCGTGCACGTAATTGTTCGGTTTATCAGCGCGACAGAGAAGAAGAAAAAAAGAGAAGCAATCATTCGAGGAAAGAATGAAACAGACAGAAAAAGAGAGAAATATGTCAGCAACTAACCGACCACGTGGTGGCATACGAGCTATTTGCCTTGCAATTACACCCAAGAACAATTAACGACGAGCCGATAGTAGCACGTACGTTGACGTCAATTGTCGAAGATAACACGTGTGTGTGTGTGTGCGCGTGCGCTGGTGTTGGTGACGTGTTGGCGAGGAGGGAGAGGATGGGGATCGACGCACGCGAGAGCGATAGTGGGAGGTGGGTGCACGGTGGTAGTGTACGCTAAGAATGGTGGAATGTCGGGAAGAGGATACGAGGGGGAGGCGAGTGTAAAGAGAGAGAGAGAGAAAGAACAAGAGGGAGAGAGAGCGACGAGGCCGGCGACTCTAGCATAGCAGGGGGGTAGCAACATGGCCGTCGGTCAGTCGGTATCGAACCGCCGCATCACGCGAAGCTCTTACGACTCTTGTCGTAGGACCGGCCGCCACTTCGAAACGAGATTCGGAATCTCGTGAACGCGAAGGACGAGCTTTTTTTTGCTTACCGATGGCACCAGCTCTCCGGCCTTACGCACCCGTCGAGGTCGGCAGCGCCAACGCGATTCTCTCGCTTGTACGACGGTTCCACCGGTCTGGAGCGTGCCGTGCCCGGTAATTCGGGACAGAGGATCGAATCGTAAGTAGCGGGCGCAGTTGTCACCAGCAAGCGTACACTTGTATATTGTATTGTGCCGCGCTCGCATGGACAAAGTCCGAGTTCGACTCGCAGATCTTTCAACGTGTATGTCTTTCTCTTTCCCTTTGTCCGTATTTACGCGCACACATTTTTCTTTCCTTCTTCCCACTTGTCGTCTTATCGAGGACTATCGACGGGTATCGATCCTGGACTCGTCGATAGGCAAGAGGTCGATCCGTGACGTCAGCTCGGGATACCTATTGTACTTGTTGCAGGAAGCTTTTACACATTCGCGAGAGGAAGAGCTCCCTTCCGTAACGCGTTCCTCGGCTTTCGTCGTCGCGGTTTCGAAACCCCGAAGGTTTTGGAACAAACGGCGTCGTTTTGCGCATACGAGTGGAACTGCTGAACTGCTGAACCGTTGACAATGTTCTCTTCGATCGCCGTGGATTCCAGTCGGGTTTCTTGTCCCGTAGAACTTTCGACTTCGCTCTGTCGTGTACGCGCACGACCGGGCACTCTACGCACTATCTAGCGTTAGAAAAAGTCAACGAAGATGCTTAACCGTTGTTAAACAGACTATTCGAGAGAATGAAAAGACTTTATGCCGCGACAAACGAGGACCGCAGTGAAATTAAAAATTCCTCTTGAAAAAGTCGATTCAAACATGTACTAAAATACGCGTATCTTCTCTTTTGATTCCAGTGGTTTCAAATCACTTGCACGTGATAAAATTTGAAGGATAAGATCGTTCGGTTTCGTTCGTTGGTAAATACATTTTCTGATAAAAATGGATTCCGGAGTTGGACAAGGGAAGAAACAGATTCGCGTGGGATTTTATGATATCGAAGGCACCATCGGTAAAGGGAACTTTGCAGTGGTAAAATTAGCTAGACATCGCATTACTAAGACAGAGGTAAATATGATTTGTTTCAACATATACACGTTGATATTTTCTTCGTTTGAAAGTTTAATCTAATTCTTCCTTTTCCTTTTTTCTTTTTTCTCTTTTTTTCTTTAGGTGGCTATTAAAATAATTGATAAAACACAATTGGATCCCACTAATCTTGAAAAAGTTTACAGAGAGGTAGAAATAATGAAGCAATTGGAACATCCACACATCGTCAAGTTGTATCAAGTAATGGAAACAAAGAATATGATATACATGGTACGTTTGAGCAATTCTTTGAATCAAGAATTTAGAAACAGAGCAAACAGAGTTTTGTGTATTCTCATTAGGTGTGCGAATATGCAAGCAAGGGTGAGATCTTTGATTATATTGCAAGATATGGCAGAATGGGAGAACCAAGAGCTAGGGCAACGTTTGCTCAAATACTTTCTGCGGTTGAATACTGCCATGCGACGGGTGTAACGCATCGTGATCTCAAAGCTGAAAATTTACTCTTAGACGCGCAGATGAACGTGAAAATTGCTGATTTTGGCTTTAGTAATAGATTTTCACCTGGGGAGAGATTAAGCACATGGTGTGGAAGCCCTCCTTACGCGGCACCAGAGGTTTTTAAAGGGAAACACTATGCTGGTCCTGAAATTGATGTGTGGGTAAGCAGCTTACAATGTATTTGCGTTACATGTAATGCATAGTGAAAATAGTTTACGACACATTGTGGTTTTATTATTGCAGAGTTTAGGTGTTGTATTATATGTGTTAGTATGTGGAGCACTGCCCTTTGATGGATCTACCCTTCAATCTTTAAGAGATCGTGTTTTGAGTGGGAGATTTAGAATCCCGTATTTTATGAGTACAGGTATTTTTACAGTTTACAGCCTTATTTTGAAAGTTCTAGATGTTCAGTTTAATCTTATCTGATAGAATTTTAATTGTTTTATTGCAGATTGTGAAAGCTTAATACGTAAAATGCTAGTTCTGGAACCTACAAAGCGATATACCATTCCACAAATAAAGAGACATCGATGGATGGCTGGATCAGCAGACACTATTTGTTCAATGATTATAACCAGATCATCGTCTTCGTCCATTCAAGAACCAAATGAACAAATACTTCGACTTATGCATAGCTTAGGCATAGACATCACTAGAACCAGAGAGGTATGTGTGTATATATATATATATTTTTATTTATAAAATACTATAATGATATTAGAAAAAATATAGTTTTAAAATAATTTGTATTTTCTAAATAAAGCTTTTGCTTCTTTCAGTCACTAAGGAATAGTAGTTACGATCATCATGCTGCTATTTATTTCTTATTGTTGGAAAGGTTAAAGCAACATCGTGTTAGCAGCAGCAGCACAGCAAACAATACTTGTTGGCCAAGTGTTGCAAGAACAAAAGATGACAAATTCAAATCGAGGTACACTTACTTTACTTAGTTAAGGTTATTTTAAACGTTAATGTTTTTACAATAATTTTCATTTACAAGATATTTTCATTAAAATAACAGTTCTCTTATCTTCCAATCCTGCCCGTCGAAAGAGTTCGTAAAGAATTAAATTTTAATTGTACAATTTTTATTTACAGTGATAGCTTAGTGGGACGTTGATCTTTATTCACGGTGATGCATGTATTGAAGATTTTGTCAGGACAGGTTGGATTGGAAGTGCATTGCTGTCACTTTATTTTTGGTAATTCTTTCATTTTATTTCAATTGTTTTCCTTTTATCTTGAGTTATAATTTCTTATCACTGAATTTACAGTGAACATCTATCTTGTTTTTACGTCGACGTTCGCCTTATAATTATATAATTTTCGTTATGTCATAATTCATGATTTTACATGTAGTTTTTATATATATTTTAAAAATATATAAAAATAATGCAGCGCATAAACGAAACAGAAGTCCAATAAAAAAGATCTTCATAATCGATATCTATCCGTTTGTCGAGTAATTACAATATCTTATAGGGAAATTTGCATTATTTTTAGAACAAGAGAAGACGCGACTCGAGGAGGGAAAAGATTTAGTTCAACTAGTTCTTCAACTGACGAAGGATGCTGTAGCGCGGAAGGTGATTTGGAGGAAGGTCCAAGCGGTGATGAATTGAGAGAAGCTCAAATTAAACTCGAGGAACATAGACTAGGCCTAGATCATGATATCAGTCAACGAATTGACAGTCAAATAGTCAATCGAAGATTAAGTGATTACCAACAGCATTTTGATACCCCACTTATGGATTCTATTGATCCTCCTAGTCGAACGACACTGTTTATTGCGGGTGGTAGTTCATCGTCCGAGCTTTTTGAATCTAGTTTTGATTCTGGTTGTCCACCAGACTACTCAGGGGCAAATTCATTTACAAGTAGCCTGCCTTCTTGCACGCCTCCGCCACCTATGAGCCCATCGCCAATTACCGGTAGAATATCGAGAGTTTCACAAGGTCGTAGAGCTTCAGATGGCGGACCTAGATTATTATTCTGTCAACAAGGCGGAGGAGACAGACCGACCAAGCAGCGAAGTATTCAAGGTACCGAGTTATAAAGATCTTTCAATGCACGTACAAACTTTTCATCGTGATCGAAGCCGTGACAAATTCGTTTTGCTTTCACAGATTCTGGCAAAGCTAGAGGCCATTTAGATCTTGTTCATTTGAGACCACCATCTACACCACCAGAAAATCAAACACAGTTCAAAATACGTGGCGACTCCAGTACACAGCTACAGCTGTTAGTGCAGCAGCGTATGTTGCAACAGAAACGAAACTTATACCACAGACATAGAGGTGGAGGAAGTCCAACTCCGATACCGGTATCAACGAGTACCACGGGTAGACGTGCTGATCATGTACCGAGACAGGACAGTTATAAATTAGCTCAAAGAACACAGATCTTACCACCTTTATCTCAGGGACGTGTTGATAGAGACTTTGATAGAGAAAGAAAACGAGATGAAGAAAGATGGAAAAGTCTACCATCTCGACTTGCAGCAGATTGTCAGTTAGCAGAAAGGACACTGCTGTGGAGCCAACAGGTAATTCTATAAATAGAAATTTAAAAAATCGTTCGCGTTGAACTGTCTAATAAAAAAAGTTATCGGGTCGAAATGAAAGAACGCAAAATAACTTGTTGGTATCTGTCCAACGATCCATGACGTCATTGTTCTTTTGGAGTAAATTTAAATCGTGCCAAAATTGCGTACCTATATTCGGACTCAAACATAGAGTATTATGTTACTTGTTCCTTTCATAATGTTAACATTGTTGTGAGCGTGTATCATGTTCACAACGATGAATTGATGTAAATATTAGTATTGTTTATGATGTTAGTGATTAGACGTTATTTGTGATACGAAAGCACAATTATTTGTGTTAGATGCAAATAAATAATTATTTTTCTTTAATTTGGCAATTTATTGTTCACTCTAATTTGCCTTACTTCGTGCATGTACCAACCCTTAATTGAACGTCACTGTACAGTTAACAAAATAGTATATATCTTTTTCAAAAATAAGAAATGATTGGACTATTGTTACTGTATGCATTATATTAATACGTATACCTAAAAAAATAAAAGATGTAGAAAATGAAATGGTTATTTTGATAACTGTGCGCAATAGAAATTTGAATAGTTTACAACTTACTTGCCTGTTACACAAACAATAACACGACATATGCACTGATTACATGATTCAACAACCACGCAACATAAAGAACATATATTAGCACAACTGCGATCGAAAAACCCTTGAACAATGCGATGTTAAACACTTGAACATTAAGCTTGGGAAATGCATATATCATTCGTAGCACCTTTCCCCTTATTTGGCTTCCTAGATTTTATTTCTTAACATTTTGTAATGAAGATATTAAACGCAGAAATGACATACAAAATGTAAATAATTTAAAGAAGAAAATATATCAGGTGGGCCTCAGTGGAGGAGCATCATATTTACCACCTGGCAGTGTAGGTGGCTTCTTGTGGCCCACTGGAAGCAACCCTCATTCAACCATCTTCGAAAACGTTGGAGATACAATGGAATGAACACCTAAACCTGTTGTATTTTTAGTATTGGAGATTTTGAGTCTGAAAGACTAGATTAGATACGTGAAATACAGTAAGCAGTATTGCCTTCCTAGTCTTTCCATATCAGTATTTTTATTTATATAATTATGTATTTTATTATATATATTTTAAGTATTGAAGAAGAATGTTGTATAAATTTCATTGTAGAACTGTTTCCTCCGTGATATATTCTAGCTTTCATACACAAAATCTTTGATTAAATGGAAGGTACATGTTACTAAATGTCAGAGATTTTAATTAAACTCGGTTTTCCGATTAGTATACTTTGAGCATCATACGTTATCACATATCTTTATACATTCATATACTTCATTCATTAAAAAATTATACATACATATATCATATATATATAACGAAAATGTATGCATTGTTAAAAATCTTTGTCATGTAGTAACACGTGCGCCTGCCTTATTAACTGGCTGATTTTATCAGTCAAATATATCCAATTATATCATAGACTGATAATTAACAAGAGAAAACACCAACCGAGTTTATATTCATGAGCAAGTGGCATATGTCTTGCTTTTCAATGGCTATATTTAATTGGAAGTATAACGTATATACGCGTGCATATTTTAATGACAATTAATGAAGAGTGCTTTTGATGTGCTTCCTGAATACGTTTCAGCAAATTATCATATAATGATGAGACGTACGCGTCTATTACTTTTGTATTAAAATGCAATAGAATTATAGGATGATATACAAAAATCTGAATGGATTTAATGATTGATTTATAAATTTTGTAACTTCCATTTGAGAATTCGAGATAACTGAGTCAGCTAGGAGTATCTAGTCCAGAGTAAAATTTAGAAAACGAAGTGAGAAGAATCAGTGCCCAAATAAAAAATCAATTATAAATATGTCATAATATAAGATAGAGACACGATGATAATCTTCACTTCACAGAAACACTCGAGATAAACATTGTGTAGAACTGAATGCAAGAACTATGCCACTTATGCTTTTCTATGCAATTTATTGAAGAGTGGAGTTAGTAAAATGAGAGAGCGAGAGAGAGAGAGAGAGAGAAAGAGAGAACCACGTTAAAGTTTTTTGTTACACGTTTTTATTGATAACTATTCTAATAATGTTGTACAAAACTAAGTGTTTCATCATTCCACTCTTCATTATGATCGTTATAGAAAGTTAAAAAGTAATAAAAACAATAAATAGTAATAAATAGTAGCTGCTGTTTAAAAAAGTAAAAAAAAAGTGCTGCATTCTGTAAAGATGTTTAAATAAAATTGTTGTATATATTTGTATTTTAACAAATGGCAATGACTGTTCATATTTTGAATTATACGTTTTGTATGCGTTATCATTTTCAACATAAAATATAAATTGCACCAATAGTTAACGATGCCATCTTGCATAAAGTACAAAGTTGCCATTTTACTTGGAATGAAAATAAAACGGTTTTGCTTTACGTGCACAGTTATCATTAAGTGAGGGAAGGAATAATATTTGTACATTTTGATACGAATACAGCACTTTTTGAAAGCAAATATGTATTAGGTTTTAGTAGTCTAGTCAGTAGGAAGCAATACCGGCCGCGCACAACTGACAACGACTTTAATATTCAAATTTTCCGCCATTTTTTACCCAACAAAAACAATCAAACTTCGCTCAAAAATCTTTTGATAAGTAAAAAAATAGCTGTTAAGTTAGCATAATCATGCGAGATCTTGTTCTGGCACATTGTTCTCGAAAAAAAAAAAACATTCAGAAAAACTGTTTTATAGAAACTCAGGAATTGAAAATCGGTTTCGGCATATTTCCATCCGTGTCTTTTTCGTAATGCTAGAAATTCGAGATTACATGAAACAGACATCATCTTGAAATAGATTGTCTCACTGATTTACCGGTCAATAAATTTACTTAATTTTACAAAATAATTTTTACTAGCAGTGGAACCATTTGCAAAAATAAATTAAAATTATCATTTCGCGATGTACTGTCCAATTGGTGCGT
>CAJDYZ010010097.1:7560-27425 GCA_903986555.1 Heterotrigona itama | reverse complement strand
AAAAAAAAAGCATTGGAAAATAATGTGATTACATGAAAACTAATGAAAACATGCCATAAATTCTATTCGGAATTAAGAAGACCGCTTTTGTACTTGCAATATTTTGTACCAAATTAATATATGATTTTTCTTAAATTTAGGGGCGATGGTAAATAAGTACTGTTTATAAATAACAAAACTGTCGACAAATGTATACATTGCGCGTACGAGCATATTGAATAAAACATTATGCAAATTATAAGATTATAAAGCTACATATTTTATTTATCCTAGTCCTTTTTTTTTTTTTTAAATTTACAATGTTAAACTCAAGTTTTTGGTTTTATTTCCATTTCGAAAATATCTGTACCAGTTTTCTCAGCCTGGTTTCTAGCTTCTGTGGGTGTCAGTTTTTCATGTTCATTGGGATTTAATGGTTCACCATCTGGACCTAACTGATTCTCTTGAAAATCTTTCTTAATTTTGTCAGCATAGACCAAATCAAACAAGTCTTTAGCGGTAAATTCACGCTTGTTGACGTCCTGAACTCTATAAGAAACATATGGCTTTAAATGAAAGTCTTTCAGAGAAGGAACAATAAGTTCTGGTATCATTTCTGGTATGTTCATCCATTGATCGCCCATCCATTTGCCTGTTGGCTTTACACCCCTTCCTAAAAGTATTCGTTAATTACCAAAAAAACAAATTGTATCATGAAATCATTGCGATCACTAAACAATGCACACAATATAAGAGATCATACTGTCAATAGGAATATCATAATGTGGATCCTTGGCTCGTGCTTCTTTATATGCACGGTTACCCCGTTTATTGTACAGCTGAATCATCCGAAAATTTCGTTTACCATGACATTTCGACGACGTCGATATTTGTCGGATTATAACTACAAACGTAGATGCCATCTTATTTTCTACAAGAGAAAGATTACTTCTATACTAATTGCAGTATTAGAAACATTCCCAGGCAAAGAATAACTTCTCTTACACGTTTTACGTACAAATATAACCTAATACAAGGAAAGTAACCTAAAATAGTAGGTTACATTTTGTATTAATTACTCGAAGGAAGAAGGTTGAAGTCCCAATTAGATTATAATGTAGCTATAAATAGTAACTACAAAGCTATTAATCCTTTTAATTAACTTTTTTTTTTACAAATAAAGATATTTTACGGACATTGAAATACTAGCGCCACGTAGCGGTGAAACGATGAAACTAAAATCTATTGCTGTCCTTATCACACATCAGTGCGCTCTTTATTTGTCATACTATATAAATATGTCCTTGTCGCACATCTTGCGTTCTCTGTCTACTAATAAACCAGGTGCCGCCATCTGTTGGATTTTTCCATTTTGCACTTTTAGTACCAGTTGGAATTGAGAAATACTTAGATGGTACTATCCATAGATAAAGATCGCAATAATGCGATGAGGACAGACTTATGTAGTGCGATAGATAAAGAACGCACTATTGTGCGACAATGACAATGATAGGTTTTAGTTCCACCGATTCACCGCTACGCGATGCTAGCATTTCAATGTCCATAAATCAACCAAATTTGAAATCCTACTACATATACAGTTAATTTAACCTTAAGCTACCTAATTTGTAAGATTGTAAGGCATATAGGCGAAACAAGACCTAAGATCTTGAAAATAAAAAAAAAATCAATCAAATTTTCATTTATAAAAAACACTAATTGAGAAGATTAATTTGCGAACTTTTATAATTATATCTCTATAATTGAAGCCTCAATTTTCTTCTTGTATACGATTTATTATACGAAATTCATGTATAAAAGAATTTATAAATTTTACTTAAAAGATGAAAGGGTTCGTTCAACTAACATTTCATTTCTCGCAAGCTACATGTAAATTAGGATCAGAATTATTCAAAAAATTAGAAGAATCAAATTGAATAAAGTATTAAATTAAATTTAAATATTTCAATACTATATACTCTCTATAAGGACTCTCTATAAAGTCACTATTTTTTCATTGTGCAAACATTATATCCGTATCGTATGGAACGACATGAATCACATTTTCCTGTAGGTAGTCAATCTAAGATATTTTCTATATCTAAACGGTTAAATTCACTGACATTGTAGTCAGTAATTTTAACGTAATCGTGTAAACAAGAAAAGTGACAGATTATTTTCAAAGTGAATGACTATCTAATTTTTTTAATATAGCGTAAGATTAGAACAATTGGGAATTGTTATTTGTATATTTCTTCATCATAACTTTATTCTAAAATTCACAAGATATAAACATATCGTGTTTCCAGCTAAAAATATTACACATAATACAGTTTTACCAATTTCATAATCTGATTCTTAATACAACAATTCGGTAAAGTAAAATCATGTCTACAAATGTACCACACGTGGAAAAGGAATTGGATTTAAGTAATGCTGGCAGAGGCGTATGGCTGGTGAAAGTACCTAAGTACATAGCGAATAAGTGGGAGAAAGCACCTGGTAATATAGAAGTTGGCAAATTGAAAATAACTAAGTACGTTTTCAATTAATATTATCATAGTATCAGAACTTTACTTTCACACTAAAACTAAATTTTATCTTACTTACTCTGTCTCTATCTTACTTAATATTTAATATTACTATTAGAAATCCTGGTCAGAAAGCAGAAGTATCTCTTAAACTCTCGGAGGCTGTTTTAGCATTAAAGGAAGCTGGAGAGGAGGAAATTCCAAAACAGCATAGGTTAGATGTTACTACAGTGACAAAACAAATGTTAGGTGTATTCTCTCATGTCACACGTAAGTCATTACAAAGATCTTTTCTTTGTAATGTGTTTAATGAATTCTTATTTTTTTATTTTCTTTTTTTTCAGCTTCAAGTAGTTCAGATTCTATAGTTCCTGAAACTGAAAAACTTTATATGGAGGGAAGGATTGTACAAAAACTAGAATGTCGTCCATATGGTAAAAGTTGATTTTCTAAATTATTTAAAGTACTTTGTTACGGAGTGAACTTATGCATTTATGTGTATTATTTTTAGCTGATAATTGTTACATGAAGTTGAAATTACAAAGTATCAAAAGAGCTTCAGTCCCCCAGAGACAAGTTCAGCAATTAGATAGGGTAGTTCAAAATTTCAAACCTGTGTCTGATCACAAACACAATGTAAGTTTATATTTAATGAAACAAAGAATGTATATTTGCATAAGGTATCTCATCAATATTATCATCTTATAGATTGAATATGCTGAGAAGAAAAAAGCAGAAGGTAAAAAGATGAGAGATGATAAAGACGCAGTGTTGGATATGTTATTTGCTGCATTTGAAAAACATCAGTATTATAATATAAGAGATCTTGTGAAGATCACCAGGCAACCAATTGTAAGTACATACTATACTATCTTTTTTTATAGTTTTTATGGTTAATTGGTACATATATTTATGTACCAATAATAATTTTAATTATTACTTATTTGTTTATTTTATTCTACTAGGTGTACTTAAAGGAAATATTGAATGAAGTTTGTAATTATAATCTGAAAAACCCTCACAGAAATATGTGGGAATTAAAACCGGAATATCGGCATTATAAAGAGGAAGAAAAATCTGAAGGCCAGAAAAAAGCAGACGAATCAGACGATGATTAAAGTCAAAGGTATTTGTGTGTGTGCGTGCGTGCGTGTGTACGTGCGCGTGTGTGTGTGTTTAGCATTTTTGATTTATTTAAAATTCATCTTTAAGATTATGCAAAATTAACATTGAATAAATATTTTGTAGATGTACATATATTTACACCGACTTCATTCGACTGTATCAATACAGGGGACATATTTAAAATAATTAAATTGTCCCTTTATTTTTTTAAATGTAAATGAATGAAAATTGAATCAAGAATAGCATCAATCAAGAAAATTCTAGAATAAATATTATAATCTTTTTATTACAACAAGAGAAAATGCAAATTTGTAAAGCGTATATTTATACTTTATACAAGAAAAATTGTATTATTTAAAATAAATAATTATTACAAGATCTATAAAAAAATAACATGTTGTACATAAACATTACAATATTTAAAAAATAATATAGTCACTTGTTACCACTTTATTTATAATAAATACGAATAAATATTTTTTTCCATCAACAAGACATGATGGAATAATGATTATTAAATGCTGACTATATGGTTAAATTGCTCAAATTTGTATATTGTACACAGTATAACAGAAAAAGCAACTTATATTTAATAAAATATTGTTTTTTAATAAAATAGTCCTTCCATATATAACCCATGTATAAGAACAAGAAAATACTAGTTAACATAAACTGACTAGAGCTGATTGCACATAGTCTTCTGTTGTTGGAATGAATAATAAAGTCATATTTGCTAATATGACTTTATTATAATTATAAAATATAAGCCGTAAATATATAATTATAAAAATACGTGTTTCAAAATTAAAAAATAATATTTAAATACCTTACTGTATAAATTGGTATATCTTCAATTTAAAAAAGGTGAGGTGATAATTTTTTTTATCCGTCACTTAATCTGAAGAATATCACTTAGAAGTTTAAAATGCATTATAATACATATCATGGCAGGAATTGGTAAATGATAAATGCTTCTAATACAAATGTCCCTAGTTTTATGCATTCATAGCATTATATTCAGACATCGACTCTAATTATAAACTATGGAATGCTTTACTATGAAAAATATGTTTCTATTAAATAGAATGATATCGAGATTCAATAATTCTTTGAGTCTCTCGACTGTTCATAACTACTGATAAAATTTGAAGATCAACAGTTTTAGTTTTAAACTAAGAAGCATCCGAAAGTGCAGTAATACTTTATGTGTGCAAATTTACCATTTTTTTCATCACATTTCTTTTCAAACATTAGCGGTTGTCTTTAAACGTTAATAAAAGGTTGGAACATCAACATCGGATGACATCCACATAAGACTTTGATCCCGACTTTTTGATTCGCCGGAATAAATACGACAGAACCTCGATGAAGGATCTTTGACGGTGAAATTTCACCTTTCCCATTTACGATTATTAAAACGCTAGCCGTATTTCTTGGAATTATATTGTATGATGGTCTTCCTGGAGGAATCTAGAAAAGATAAGAATTTTGATATATTTAATCATTAATGAATAATCTATAAAGGAACTTACTGTTATTTTGGCAACAGCAAAATCTGGTACAGAAGGACGAAATACTTCCGTACATTCATCCTCACGAGAAGGTTGAAATCTTTTTGCAGAAATTGGTTCGCAAGTATATTTTAACATTTCAATTAACGTTGGCACATCTTTTAGTTTAGGAGTTAATCCTGCGCGCACTACATTATCAGAGCATGCCATACATTCAATGCAATCTATAAATATAGTTTCAGATTACATACACGTATATCACTTAAATCCAAAAGATGACATGATATAAAATATAAAATGCTAACCACCAGAAAGATATGCATGTGGTTCATTTGGTGGAAGATATATTGCTTCACCAGGCTGCATCGTTATAAAGTTGAAAAAATAAATGCCGAAACATCCTACATCTCCTGGAAAATCTGAATACAGTCTTTCTAACAAACTAGCATGTAAAGTTTGTCTTAAAGATTCATCTAAAAAAAATCATCGTTGTTTATGGAAAAATGACAAATAAATATTTAAATATTAAATGACAAAAATTACCCAAATTTGACAGTCTATCAAGCAATTTCCTAAGTTGCAAAGCTATTAATCCAGAATCACAAGTCATGAGACTGTGAAAACATGTTTTCAATGCTTCTGTGTCATCTGCATCATCCGTTGTCATAAATTTAAATACTTTATCTACTCCTATTACAGCACGCAATTCAGGCAGAATTTTTAGAAACTCTTGTATATCTCTGATTGGACGGAAACCACAAAGAGCCTCAAAAGGTGTTAATGCTATTGCAAGTTCTGGTTTATGGTTTGCATCTTTGTAAATAGTAGGATATTGCTGATGCAATTGCTTCGCTTTTTCCTGTGATAAGATACAATGTTTAACATTGAGTCATTTTACTTGTATAGCTATATATGTGCATACCTTATCTGGATGTGCTTGAATAGATAGTGCTTTATTCACAGACAACACTTTAAAGAGAAATGGCAAATGATGACCAAATACTTTCTGAGCATCATTTCCTAACACATCACTATTTTGTTTTATGTACTCTTCCAACGATATATTTAAATCTTTCATATATGATGGCCCATTAGGATGAGTACCTATCCACAGTTCAGCATATGGTTTTTTTTCATCTAGTGCAAACTCTGAGTTGGAAGATTTCATTAACGTTGCCACAATACTATCAATACCATATCTTCCCCAGTCATAAGTTTGTACTTTACATTTAAGCTCCATGTCAAAGATACTTCTGAAACATAAAACAAAAAAATCATTGTTTTTCTAAACAAAAATACTCCTGCATATTCTTTACATTACATTATTTTATTAAATTCGTTACACGTGATGTACCAATAGAAAATATATTTCCAAGCAAAAATTATCTTTTACTTTCCAATCTGTGTTCTGTAATAATGTTATTACATGTATTTTCTATCAAAATATGTGATATTATCGTATTTTAAACGAAAGCATACGTTCACAAATTTGCGTGGCATTTGAGAGACTGAAACGTGGACAACGTCAAGACGACGTCAACTATTTAATATTTATGCAAATTACGAGCAAATGATAAAAGAATACGTAATACAATATGTAAATACAATATTACCACCTCTTTCGGTAAGTACTATCCAAACTTTAATCGCGAGTAAAACGGACCTTTCTCACTCTGCTTTATCAGAGAAACTAAGACGCTAATCTCGCATGTCCAGCGCAAATCTTCCGCGAGTTTCATATTTTTAAACTGAAGAATTCGAAATACAATCGATTATACTTACAATGGTGAAATAAAAAAAATTCATCGTGTTCAGAAGCAGCCTAATGAACTGTATATCTAACTAAATATAGCTTATAATCGACAGATTAACTATCCCCATAGCGGAATATCTATAAAATTTGTAAAAGAAAAATAATTCGCGGAAGCTATCTCTTTTTATTGTAGATATGTACGTGTAATGTTCATACAAAATGTAATAGTATTAGTATATAGAAAGGATTAAAGTCGCATATGAAGAGCCGTGATAACACTTCATATACCTGATACCTGCAATATTTCAATTGCATTTCTCTGTTATCGCATTTACTGAAAGATATAACATTCTTTTAACATTTTATTTTATTTATGTTTCGATTTCTTTTTTTTTTTAAATTTTGCAATATACTTTATCCAAGATTTATTCATTTTGATGATTAATAAAATGAATGTATTTTTAAGATTGCTATACGGTTCGCAAGTAATTAATTTAATAAAGTAAAAGGAGAGTTCGAATCAAGTTAACAATTTAATAAAGTTAACAATTAATAAAACGTTGCCTAGTTTAAATTATTAGATTCCTGTAATTACATTATATTTTCATTAACTTGTGACCTGAATGTTACATATTTATTGCTGTTAAATTTTTATGCGTCTATATATTTCTCTAATTATTGCAAAGTATAAATGAACAGAATAAGAAATAACATACGTATTCTGAAAATATAAAAAATATATTAAATGTAAAAAAAACAAAATATACAGTGGAAATACCACTCTACGTAATTTATATATTTCGTGGTAACGACGAGTCGAGTGCGCTATAGCCACATGATTATCTGCCTTTTTCACGTATATCGTGTTCTGTGACGTTAAACGTGTTGCAGAGGTAATGCAAAAATATTTTAATATTGTTTAATAGTATTTTGAATATCTACAGCAACGTTTTAACAAATATATTTAAATATTTGTTGCAGCATTTTCATTAAATAATGGTGGCCCAAAAGAAACAGGTAAATATACTCTCTCAAATGTACACGTGCGCTGCTCAATTTGCGAAGCACATGTTAAAATTACTTCTTACTCAATTAAAGTATAATATAACAATGCATAGACACAATAATAAGTTTAGTATTTTGCTTTTAAATAATTTTGAAATTAAACATTTTTATCAATAAGGCCGTATAGTTCTTTAATAGCGTTGATGTTTTATAGAGGTTATAATTCTAATAAGTGTGTATTTATTTGTATTTAGAAAAAGTCCCAGGAAGGTATCAACTCCAGGTTGGCCCTGGTTATGAAGTCAGGGAAATATGTCCTGGGCTATAAGCAAACCTTGAAGTCTCTTCGACAAGGAAAAGCAAAATTGGTCATCATAGCAAATAATGCTGCACCTTTGAGGTGAGACTGAGATGTAGTACTCCTTCAGTAATTGTAATATGAGCAATATGAACAATATGAAATAATCTTTTACATAGAACAATATGAATAACTTTTTACATAGAATATTAAAAAACTTTTTAATTTTATATATTTCATATTGCTGATAGTAGGAGTCCTACGGAGTAGTCTCACGTCTCTGCTTGTAAGTGCAGAGACACCTCACATTTATATTAATAACTAGTAAATTATAAATATTTGTTTTGTTTGTTTGACAGGAAATCAGAAATAGAATATTATGCCATGTTGGCAAAAACAGGTGTGCATCACTACATTGGAAATAATATAGAATTGGGTACAGCATGTGGAAAATACTTCCGTGTATGTACTCTTTCTATCACAGATCCTGGAAATTCTGATATTATAAAATCTATGCCTACTGGTGAACAACCATAAATGAACTTTTTATTGAATAAAATTTTAATAAAAACATATATTGTTTTCGTTGTGACCTCATTTTCCTATCCTTAGATTATGATCGAAAGCTAGTATTAAAAAATTTTTTATATACAAAATAAAAAAACGTGCTAATACGTAGGTGTCACGTAATACGTGACTTTTGCTTCTTATAGATGTCACTAGTTTCAACCAGATGCTTTCAAGCATCAATATTTATATTTCATTTGAAAATTGTCATGCCGCTATTTTATAACGAATATGTTAGAATTAAGTTATATATTTTTAATAACTATTTTCTGTGTAGTTTATTGTGAGGAACAGCACTGTTTTATTGATAGTGAGGAACGTTGTATTGAAGAGAAAGAAGATAATATTTATAAGAAAGGTATTCATATAGATAATACTTAACGAGTTTTGTTGAACGTTCATTTCATAGATTGCTTTTCTTTTTAATAGATTTAAACGAGCATTATAGTAAATATTATAATGCAATTGAAGAAGCGGAGAAAAATTACAAAATTTGTAACAACACTAACAACAATTGTTATAAAGATATAATTATAAATGATCTAAAATCTTTTAAGAAAAAGGGTATAACTAGAGATTTAATAAATGTTGCAAAAGCTAGGTAAGTTGATAATTGTATATCACATAATGAGTATCTTTTTTTATATATAAAATTTATATTCTTTATAGAGGAACATTTTATCAAATAATAGATGGGACATTATATAGACAAAAGGATTGTATGTTTCCTTCAAGATGTTCTGGAATAGAACATTTTCTTTTGAAACTTGCTCCTGGACTGACAGATATGGATTTAGTTATAAATGTAAGAGATTATCCTCAATCAAATAAGTATTTTGGAGGTCCGTTACCTATTTTTTCATTTAGTAAGGTAAACAAAAAACTTTTTTAATTTTGTAATTTTATTTTATCAATAAGAAATTTTGAATATTATAAAATATATTTGTAGACTTCAGAATATTATGATATTACATATCCAGCATGGGCATTTTGGGAAGGTGGACCTGCAATTTCTTTATATCCCCGTGGCCTTGGGAGATGGAATGAACATCGTACATCTTTAGATAAAGCTAGTAAAAACACATTGTGGGAGAAGAAGAATAATAAAGCATTCTTTCGGGGTTCTAGAACAAGTTTAGAGCGTGATAATTTAATATTGTTAAGTCGCAAGAAGCCAAACTTGGTAGATGCTCAATATACAAAAAATCAAGCATGGAAGTCTAATGAAGTAATAATTTGTAATTTGTATCTTTGTATATGGTTATATCATTTTGATAATTTTTTCTGCTATTATAGGATACATTATACGCACCTCCTGCCTCTGAAGTTTCTCTGGAAGAACACTGTAAATATAAGTATCTATTCAATTATCGAGGTGTTGCAGCGTCATTCAGGCACAAACATTTATTTTTGTGTCAATCTTTAGTATTTCACGTTGGAGATGAATGGACTGAATTTTATTACAATGCAATAATACCTTGGATACATTATATTCCTATTTCCAAGAATGCTAATCAAACTGTATTAGAGTGAGTTTTGTTAACAATATTTTCTTTTTATAAAATATTACTATCTTTATGTATACTTCTGGATTTACAGGGAATTAATACAGTTTGCGATAGATAATGATGAAATGTCTAAAAAAATCGCAGATCGAGGAAGAGATTTTATATGGAATAATTTAAAAATATCTGATGTCACACAATTTTGGGAAAAGCTTCTTAAAGAATATTCTAAATTTTTAACATATAAAACTACCT
Organism: Heterotrigona itama; assembly: GCA_903986555.1. Lineage (NCBI taxonomy): Eukaryota > Metazoa > Arthropoda > Insecta > Hymenoptera > Apidae > Heterotrigona > Heterotrigona itama. The sequence continues at coordinate 16,896 of CAJDYZ010010097.1, read as the reverse complement.
TAGATAAAGATTTAATTAAAGTGGAAGGGAAGAAAAGATCTTAATAGATTTTGTTTAATATAAATAATTTTATATATTTTTTTATTAAAATTTTTATCTTTTAATGTAAAATATCAACTAATAAAAATAATTTGGTAATGATCAAATATTTTATTTATTTTTTAAAATAAGCATTAGTTAAAATGAATGTATGTTTTATTATTGATACTGTACAATGCCAGGACGTAGCACAATGTGGCAAGTTTCAATATGAATCATCCTGGTGCCCTAACAAAACACAAATAAAGGCCTTGTACTTTGTATTGCATTAAATACACATTTTATTTGTGTATTAAATACTCTTTAATTTAAATATTTCAAATATAAAATTTTCATATATGTGATACTTTTCTTTTTGAAAAACTTATTATTTATTCAACAAGTGTTAAAAAACTGTACAAGGCTTTTTGTGCTTTATTTTTCCTTAAATGCTAGATCATTTTTAAGTACTTAATTATTTATTTATAACAAAATTATGAAAATATTTCTTAGAATGTAAAGAAACATGGTAATGCCATTAATATCATCAAAGATATATGTACATTATGAATTGTAAATGCCGTTTATACTTTTGTTGCAATATTTAATACTTTTTTACATTAATACATTTTTTAAATTAATTTTGTTTAAATAATATACATAGATATGAAACCAAAATTTGCAATACATAATGCACACATTTTATAAAGTGCATATATGCACATACATTATTGCCTTTTATGTTATTTTGTTTTTAAAGGATAATACAAATAATTGTTCTTGAAACAATGAAAATTATTGCTTTTCACGTATTACATTAAATCTCATATCTATAACATCTTCAGGAATTAAAATGTAATTACTATAAACATCATTTATTATATTTCTATTGCATGATAAAACAAAATTGTAGGAAGTTTAAAAGAAGATCTGTTGTATGCTAAGTGGAGGGAGAGAAAATTATAGTGATTGGTTAATTAATAAGCAATAACAACAACAAATTAAAAGAAACTTATATAAGAAAGCTGCACTTTACTACAATATTTTCAGAACATTTTAAGGCACTTGTACGGAAGATAAGTATTTTTTTGATACACTCATTACCATAAGTATTATAGATATTTTCATAGCTTTTCATTTTTAATACAGCAAATTATGAGTTTATGATTTCAAGGTTTCCCATGATTCTTTGCATTTCTTTACATTCTGAGAAGTACTTATATTTTTGTAAGAGAAGTAATGAAAACTCTATAATACTCATAATACTGTCAGTCAAGAAACCAATTGACTGTTATCTTTATCCGTTATCTGTCATGTTATAGCATGTCTCAGTTCTTTTTTAAATCTATGTCCTGCATGGATGTACGCAAAATAAGTGCCTTCGACATTAACGTTTATACAAATCGCGATGTACGAATAAAGAATAAATAGGCAGTGTAAAAAGTTTGATGACATAATATTGCATGCGACTTAAAATATTATGTATAAACATATTTTACATGTCCCTTCGTGTATTTTACATATATCGTATGTACAGCATGTCTGATATACAAGATACGCCGAAACGATCGCTTAGCAACGAAACGTAAAATCTAAACATATCTTGAAACATGCTGCAGAGAATACTTATTTGTCTAGGAGACGAAGCAAATCTCTTTCGAACAACTAGACGCGCGAAGTTGCTTCGATCGGAATGATTGTGAGATTAAAGTAATAACGAACAATAAAATCTCGCTCCCGGACACTTTCGTTGACCTCGAAGAAGATTATCACCCACGATTAGCACACTGCCACTTTTTTGGCACAGTTTCCGTTTTCCGCGTACGATATACACTTTGAGTTCACACTTCCCCCCCTCCCGCAGTGGTCCGTTTGATTAATTATCTCTATTAGATTTCCCATCGTTGATGATGATACCCATCACTTTATATTTTCCAACAAATAAATCGTCTCTGTCTCTTACGTAGTGGCAATAATTTTAGCGAAGATCATGGTCATCAAACTGAGCGGGAAATACCACGATATCGACAACGACGTGAAAGTATCTCCCGCCGCAGAGTCCGCGTCCTGATTGGAAGACGTGACTAGCTGCTCGTCCGTTTCGCCTGTCGAATTTTTTTTAAAAAAAATCGTAGAATTTATTTACGCGAACTTAAGGGGATCGCCGCTGATATCAGATGGTTCACCGCATCGAACACGCTCGAGTGTAGCTTTTGCTTCGAAATAACAGAAGTTGAACGAAGTCGACTACGATCGCAGGCTGTTGTTGTTTGGAACTTATAGATAGTATAACGCCGTGAACTGGCGATTTCGGTACGTTGCCCTTCTCTCTGTCCCGCAATGCCGATTTTACGATATTTTCCCTTTGAAAATTTGTTGTCCCGTTTTTTGTTGCCTTCTAACCCGAGTTTACGACTCAACGAGAGATTCCTCGAACAAACAAGTTTTCATTCTCGTCTGTTCACTTTTTCCCGAACCCGCGCGATTCAGAGTGTAGATTGTTGTCTTCTGGAAAAGCGAGTTTTTTTCGGGTTAATAGAACTGCGACTGCTTATCACCGCAGGGTAAAAACGCAGTCCCCAGTGTTTGTTTGTCTTGAAATTTCTCAGGATCGTATGCGGTTTCGAAGCAGTTTCGAAATTTTTCTATTTGGTAAGTTATCAGTATATCGAGATCGTCAAATCTCAAGGACTTTGCATTTTCGTCTTCTCTCTGAATTCGCGTTTGAGAAACTTTTTGGTGTAATGTCGAGGATTAGCGTATTGAGGGAATAAATCATAATTATTAATTTTAAACAAAATTCGAAGATATTGGAGAAATTATTTAAAACGGAGAAATTAAGAAAATAATTCCAAACAAATATAACTCAAACTTAAATTTTTCAATCATTAAAGAAGAAAGGGAGAGAGATCTTATTTTTTTTTTTTTTTTTAATAAAAAATTATAAATGCAGAGCGTTAAATGTACCAACTTCCGTACAGATCTTACCAAAAGAAATGAATCCGAAAATTAAAAAAGAAAAAAAATGCAAGTGCAAAAGAAAATGAGAACACAACATGCCCTGTACCAAATGATTCCTTGTAGAACAAAATTATTAGAATTAAAAATACAATACTCGTGCAGATACTCGTGTGTGTGTATGTGTGTGTGTAAGAAGATCAACAAAAGTACGTGCACATGTATGTGTGATGTTTATGTGTAGAGGTACAAAAAAAAAGAAATCTCAAAAGAAAAGAAAAAGACAGGAAACGGAAATGAAGGTTTTATTCATTTATTGGAAAAGAAAAGGAGGCGACATTATCCTACGATAGATTAAGTTCCAAACAACGTAACCATCCTCCTTTTAAAACATGCATCTGTTTGCTTTATATGTAGGCTTGTGCAAAGACGTGCTTCTATGCACGCGTGCATATTATTACACACGCATTATACTCTTTTGGTGTTCGTGCTGTGAAACATCCTTCGCGAGACGTGCGAAAATTCGTGCAATATTATCAACGAATGCATGTGTCGTGCGACACGGTGATTGAACTTTTCACAGGCCTGCCTACAGATAGAGCTCTTCGCAACTTCTCTCTCCCATCTTGCGGTTTAAACAATCGCGTGTGTATTGCGTGTCAGCCATTATTATGAAATAAAGTAGGGGGAGTGTTTTGGCGCCTAGAGCTAATGTTGACAGGCCTGAGTGAATTGAGAGAGTTCAGTAAAATATTGTTTCTTTCGCGAGATCGTTCAAAGCTGTTGAAAGCGGTATTGTCAAATCGTTTTGCGTGGCTGTTTACGTAGCGGAAAGCAATCGAACACAGTCGAGTAGTAAATTCGCTGGAGATGTTAGTGAAACAAAAGGCGTTCGTGGATGAAATTCGTATTCAACGGAAGATAGAATGACGTGACCGTTAGGTAATCAATTGTCGAAACGTGACAGAATATATATAAGACAGATAGAAGAGGACAAATACAGAGAGAAGGTAAATAATTTGGCTAAATAAGTAAACTACAAATAATACGTGGACAAATGCAATCATGTGAATAAGCGACAACGTAGTAAATAGGAGAAAGAGAAACGTGATAGATAGAAAAAAAAAAAAACTAAATGTAATATTTTAATATTTACTGTTTTCAGCAAACTGGGTCCGGTGACGGTGATAGACGTTATTTCATACTACCTCTCTTTTCGCAGTCGACATAGAGGTATTCTTTTTTTTCTGTTTCTTTTCTTTTTTATTTATTCATTTTTTTTCGTTTGGATTCGTCGTTTTCAACGGAAATACAAAACTTTATTTTTTTTCTCCCCCGCCTGGCTAGTAAATACTCTGGGCTTCGGAAAGCGTGCGAATATAATTACCGAAATGATTTTTTTGTTCAACAATTTGTTCAGAGAACGGGATTGTGGGATTTATGTATTTATGTACCTTAGGAGGACTTCCGGCGTTCAGGAAAGTTCTACTTTAACTAAATTTTATTTAAGAAAAGTGATATTGATTTGTTCTGATATAATGTTCAATAACGCTGGTAATGGTTAATGTTTAACTTGAGAAAACTTAATTTTTTAAAGCGGGAGTTTTAAATAACTTTCGGTTTCAGTTGTAGAAAACTAATCCACAGTTTACGGAAGTCATCCTAGGTTTTTAACAGGAATGCGAGTGACAATTCTGCACATTGCCAGAAATAAAATCTATTTAACTTTTAGTAATAAAAGTTGAACTTTCTAACAATGAAAGTTGATACTTGTCATTACGAAAATTGATTCTTTTTTTTTTTAAATTTAGAGTTTTTAATATTGTGTTAGATTTAATATTGTGTTAGACTTTTGCTTTAGTGAAAAATTAATGAAAATGAATGATTCGCGAATTGTTAGCAAATTAATCGTGTGTTACGTGTGTACCGTGATATCGAATATCCAATGATACTTGGTCCAACTTATTGTTCGATTATTATTATTATTTGATGTTAACATTAGTACCTCCACCATGAGATGTTCAAATTAAGATGACCACCATATTCTCAAACAGTCGCATTCATCGAAGAAGTTTGCACAAGCTTATATTATATATAGGGTGGTCCAAAAGTTTCTTCCTATTTTTTTTTTTTTTTCAAACCATCAAAATATAAGAAAAATTTTTTATTAATGTTAAATTAAATTTAAGTTCAAACATGATTTTTTTCATTATGTTTTAAAAATTATTTCTTTCAAATGTTGATCGCTAGAACGTTCTCAAATGAATAAAAAAAATTAATAAAAAACTCAAATTAATTAAAACTCAATTAATAAAAAATTAATAAAAAAACGGATTTATTTTAGGTAGGAAGTGATTTTTCCACCCACCCGTATATTATAATCGTCGTACTTCAACGAACGCACAAATTTCTTCGACGGCCAAAGACCCTAGGTATGTAATAGCCAGGTGTTCGAGACACCAAATGCTGCATCCTCGCCTTTTCTACTTTTCTACTAAATATAAATATTCACAGCTTTCATGTTCTTTTTTTTTTTTTACATTTTCGCAGTTGCGGCTCGAAGTTTCTAGTATCCGCTATGTACATACTACGAAGATCAACATGTATCAATAATTAATTTTGGAAAAATACCAACGTAACGAAATAGCAACTCTATCACGATGAAATGGATATTGTAAAACTTCTCTGTGGCGAGGTAAGGATCTGGTTCGACTCGAATGAACTCGAAGATTTAGTACCTGCGTCTAAAATGATGTCGCCAACGTCACCGTGTCTGTCATCGTTTTCATCAGAATCACCGTCATCGGGCTCCAGGCTGCCAGCATGCGGAAACATGTCTTCAGGATTCTCGCGAAGCCACTGGACATTACCTAACGTTCCCTTGTTCGCTGATCTGCATCCGAACCACCAGTACGCCGTCGATCTAGGAAATGCTGGATCAGCAACGTCCACCTACGCAACATTCGACACAGCTGAATCACAGATACCATGACACAACATCGTACAAAATATAATATTGAGAAACAGAGAGAGAAAGTGGATTCAGAAACATCTGCAATCTACCAACTTAATTTAAATTTAATCTGAATAATTGGAAGTTCTAACAACGTCGATAGGCAGCAAGAGAAATATAGCAAATACTTAAGTTACTCTTTACTAACTTAAGTTACTATTTAAGTAACTTGAGAGATAGCTCAGTCGGTAGAGCATCAGACTCTTAATCTGAGGGTCCAGGGTTCGAACCCCTATTCGGGCGGAAAAAAAGATATTGTACTTTAGGACAACAGCACGAGGAGAGCTCCGTGTGTACAAAAAGGTCCCAGAGCTCTCCCAATGTGCGGAAGACGGCCATCGTGGAGGTTTTAGTCGGTAAAAATCCAACACTACCTGGGTCTTCCCTTAAAAAGACTCAGGTGTCTTATCGAAGATTTCCTCCACATAAAAAAAAAAAAAACTTTTTAAGTAACTTACGGAAAACGTTCTGTCGTTGAATCGGTAATAAGCGTCACCCTTGAAGAAGTACGTGTAACCACGATAGACGATAGAGGCGTCAAGATTATCTGGTATGCTTTCCCAGTTTGAGATCAGTTTCGGATAGGTGTTCTTCACCGGTGGCTTTTGAGCAGGGTCGAACCTCCAGAATTTCGTGCCTTTGTAGAAGTAGATCTTGCCGTTTCCAGTCCAAACGGTCACCGTGTCGATATTGTCCGGGATCCCTGTAAAACCTTCGCTGATTTCCTTTGGATAATCACCGTCCATCCTTTTCCCTACGTATCTCCAGTATTTCGAGCCCTAGAAGCACAAGTACAAGTTACATTATATTTCGTTATATTCCTTTCGTTCGCGTTCATTCACCTTGAAGAAGTAAGTCTTCCCATTCTTGTAGGTAAACGCGGCGTCTATGTTCCCTGGCAGCCCTTTCCACGAGTGTGAGATGAGCTTAGGGTAACCGACAGCCACACCATCCGCAGTTAATCTCCAGTAATAATCGCCTGCGGTCGGAACAAAAATATAAGGAAATCGATCTTGCTTTCTGTGTAAGACATTTATTACTGACATAATTTAATTAAGATATAATTTATGATCTACTCGGTTCGTACTAAAGGAATTCTTTTCAGAAGGTCATCGCCATTGTCATTGAAACAGCACGGTTTACCTTTGAACGCATACATGTGTCCCTCCGCAGAATTGAACATCGTGTCAACCTTTGGATCTCTGCAAAGTTCCGAGTCCTCTTCGCTGGGTGGTGGCGTGGTAGTGGTGGTGTATCTTGGTCCACTTGGAACGCCACTGGTGCTGGTCGTTTTCTTCCCATAGAGAGCCTGCAGATGAAATTATAAATTATAAATACACTTTTTATAACCTGTGTATCTTCGCGTCCGATTGAAATGGCGCCACGACATTTACCTGGATACCCTGAATGTCGTCGTCGTCTAGACGGAAGTAAGGCTGGTATCCGCGGTAGAACGGCGCCATCAGGGCAGCCTTGACGTCGCTGTGGCTCAAGCCAAGCGAATGACCAAACTCGTGCGCTGCTACTTGAAAGAGATTTGTCCCACGGAAACTGTCGATGCTCCATTGTTCTGCGTCGTCGAAGTGGGCATCACCGCCGTACACGGGGAAGTAAGCGTGTGCCAAGGTGCCGCCAGGTCCGTCGAAAGGATCCCCGTCGCCGTGTTCACCTTTCTCGAATCTGATCTCAATGTGGACCTAAGCAACACGGACCAGAAATATCTCAGTTGCAAAGTGGATCGATGTGGAGATCATCTCAATTGTAAAGTATTTGTAATCTTCTTTCTAATCATTGATATGTAACTATATCTTATGGTATTAACCAAATAAATCCTCACAACTTGCAGATTATCAACCTCTGAGTCTTTCAAAGGAGCACTGTTTTTTTTTTTTTTTTTTTTTCACGATTGGAAAAAATGTTGCTCGTCTCACCTGGCCCGACTTCTTCTGGATGAAAACGAGATCCGTGTATTCCGACCATACTTTGAACGCCTTGTTCAGCTCGGCGTCGACCTTGTGCTGCGGCAGATTTCGCGGGTACTTGCTGATCTTGTACGTCAGTTTCTTCACGCGCCACCTCGAGCCTGTGACAATGAATTAAACGATGGATATCTGTAGAAAATAGTCCTTTTTTTCTTTTCAGACGAGATTGTTATTATTGATATTTTTGATAAATTGATCCGATACGAAACGAACGAAGGACTCACGGGAAGGCGACCTTCGATCACTCTAATTTTTACAAACAACATCTTGGCAGCTCTGCAACTTCTTTTTATGTAACGACTGCCGGCCGGCAATCATCGCACTACCGTCTTATTTATTTCTTGTATAACGATTTTATTTTTAAACGTACAAGCACACGGTAGTCTCGTAAGATTTTAGCATCTAGAAAGAGAGAGAGAGAGACTGGTCGAATTTTCGAAAATTTTTCGCCTTTCGTTCATCGTCGACGTGTCAGAACTATCGAGACGTTATTTCCCGGTTCAGTCAGTTAGTAATCCATCGTTTTCCCAATCAAGCATGCTGATTCATTCATTAATCACAACGTGCAACGTGTCTCAAAAGTCGCGACTTGTTCACCAATGGCGATAACCTTTGCGCCTGCTCTATTTTAATAGAGCAATATTGATTATAATTATATTAACTAATCACATTATACTAATTATACTACTTAATTATGTTATATTAATTGTGTTATGTTATATTATATTATATTATATTATATTATATTATATTATATTATATTATATTAATATATTAATTATAATTATAGTGACAGAATCCAGTAATGTGAATTCTTCGAACAAGAGGAACTGCAAAGAACTGGAGGACATATCTGTTACAAAAATATATCCCGCAGGTCGCGAGAAAGAAGCTTATTATCACATAGACCGCCTCGTCATCGTGCAACACCTAACTTATTATTTCCTATAAACGATAGATCAAGCTAGCAAGGTCAACCGGCGACATCTCCGCGATTAAAGAGCAAAAACTCATCGAAGCTTACATCCTTCGTCGTTTGTGTGTGTCTTTTATAATCTGTCCGTGTCCCTCTAAAAATAACGATCTCATCTTGAAATATGATGGAACCATCGACTGACCAAACTAACGATTAATTCCAGAAGTTCATCGTTTATTCTCTTCAATACGCGTAACAGGATGGTCGAGATTGAGATTGTCCATCTCGACTGACTATTTGTCCAATATGTGTTCTTTCTTTAAATTGAACATCTAACTATAATCGTGTCTCGTGTTATGGTAATAAAGTTTCAGAAAATATTGTTGATACTTTCTCAATACAGAAAGTTTGTACGCCTGAAGATAAGTGTTAATTAAAATACTTGTGTT
>CAJDYZ010010095.1:5130-15806 GCA_903986555.1 Heterotrigona itama | reverse complement strand
ATATATGTATAATCGTTATTATTTCTGTGCATTATAACATTTATATTATCTAAAAGATTAGATTTATCTAATCCGTATTAATATTTCTTTTTACTTCTGCTAATTATTTTTTCTTTTATTAATTAAGGCTACATAAAACTATCATTATTGATGAATAATGTATCAATGATTTCCATGGGATCTTCTTTTTTTGATACTTTTTAATTTAAATTAGATTTATTTGTTATTCAGAGATATATATACTTTTGAACAGTTAAATTAATTAAAAATTGAGTTCTTTTTTTTCATTTCTTTGTGTTTACAAATTAAAATGTAAATCATACGCATCGCGGCACGACGTATAATTATGTTCATAAATAAAACTCACCTGATCTCTCTCTAGCCCAAAAATGCCCAAAAAAAATATCAAAAGATTTTTATCAATATTTTGAAAATTAAAGCTGGTATGATATATAATTATCCATAGGTAAAACTCAGATGAACCTTACCCACTAAAATAAAAAATATCAAATTATTAAATGAATGTATTTCGAAAATACATAATTACATGCATCGGAAGAAATTGTGTAGGATCATGTTTTTAACAACAACGGATTTATTGAGACCCGTGAGGTTTACCTTGTAAAAATATTTTTATAAATATCTCGGAAATTAAGGCCGAATACGATATTACTATCGTACAATACGATTATATGAGTAGAAAGAAGATATTCAGAACTATGTTTCTAAAAATGATCGAAATCGGTAAGGCGAATTATATAATTATCAATTTTTCATGTCGGTTTTTAGCATAATCTTTTTATAGCTATCTGTAACGAGCTTTCCTGTTCAGCATCGATTTCATCGATCTCGTTATGGTGTTTATTCTATTTATTACGAGCTTTTAATCGTAGATATACGTATCTAAAATTCCTGTAATAAAATTGGAGTGCATCTTATACCGTGAATATAAAAAGCGACCGGTTTATCTTAATTATTGCTACTCCCGCGACCGCATCGAGCAGTTGGTCGTTCAATTCGTAGTTCGCCTGATACCGGTCAAATGAATAACGATAAGAGAATGATCGTTCATTATGTACAGCAGTTATACGCAGCCGTCCTTCTGTTCCTTTTACCACTTCACTTCAAGGAAACCGCATCGCGATATCATCGAGACATTTTCGTTACTTCCTTGTTATTAATCATCAATTTAATTACTCGCCACGAATCTTTGTGTCAACATTCGTAATAATAACGATCAATTAACAATTCACGTTATTTAACGATAAATTGGATTCTTGGATACGAATACGCATAGCGATATAGAATAAAGATGTGCAGTTACGCGTCCCTTACCGTTATTCCGTCCCTTTTTTGCACGAAAGCTTCCTGTTTCTCGCGTGGGTGTGCGGCAAGACGCGGACACCGCGATACTGGGCACACCGTATCCTTTTCGAGCTTCTCTATTCGACGAGGTTGAGCCTGAATAGGGATCCTAAGGGCGCCTACGTAACCCTGCCGGCCATTATGGACACGCCAACCAGTTTCCATCTCGAGTCTCCTTTTCACGCTCTTTGCACCGAGATGTCGCAAAGATACGCTCACGCGAGTAGTTCTTCTGTATCTTTGTATTCTCAGATTTTTATTAGTAAGTTTTTGTTTTACGTTTCTCGATGGTACAAAAATGATCGGCATACCAATGTATCAAGGAAAGATTGTATTAACTGTCAAATAAAATTTGGAATATTTGATTTTATTTTGTATTTTATTTTTCTCTGTCATAGAGATCAGTAATAAAATTTAATGAGGTAATGATATTAATAAATAAAATTACAATTATAGTATTAATAAAATTCTAAATTATACCAGATAATTTAACTCTATATTGTTATAGTGGTCCAAAAATTAAATCTAATATCATTAGTAATATGATATATTTCATTTTTATCGATTTAATTGTCACATAATTATTCGTTTCATATGAATATAAAATTTACAAAATGTTACAAAAATTAAATACAAAATCTGATAAAAAAAAAGATTACTTATTAGAAGACAAGAGTATATAAAATTTTGAAAAATCAAAGAATCCGTTTATTCTCTCCGTCAGACATATTTTGATTCACATAATAAGCAGTGATATTAATATAATATTGGTATCATCCAGCAAACACGATTATTCTAGTTGCAGAGGCAAGTTTTATACGTCGCGTCTCAGTAACGTGCTTTCGCTGATGCAACGGTGATCCGCAAACTGGACGAGTAACCAGTTTATTGGAATATAAAAGTACTGCGAGACGAGTTTCGAATCCAGGGTCAAGGAAGCGTCATGATATAACAAGTTCCACTGTCTGCCTGTCTCTTTTTTTTTTCTTTTCTGGCCGGCTCCTGTTGCGCGGGCGCCGTTTCATTAATAATTCTCTCGTGAGGCTTATCTGACATCTACCGCGGCAAATAATTACGCGGTCAACGTATACCTGAATTTCTTCGTCGTTATCACCTGCCACTGACTACATACAACGGAGATAACCAGTCCACCTGACTCCCTTCGCATCCAACTTTCATCCATGAAAATTTTCTCCAAATTGCTTCCAGCTATCGAGACATTTCTTTGACTTCCACAGTTAAGTCTTCTTAATATTGACAATCTAACATCTACGTCAGGCTGTTGAATTATCACTAGATATTGGTTTTCAAAAATTCTCTTACACACTTAGAAGACTGTTTCATAACTTGCTATATATAGAAATGAAATATTTCAAATTATCAAACTTTCTATCAACATAATAAAAATCATACCTATTTTATCAATATTAATTAACAGAGCGATCAAAGCGGTCAATTCGTTTTTTATACAAATTTTATAAATTCACAACGATGCATTGAAGATTTGAGTGATTGTTCGTGAAATTTATAGTTTTTATTCCTTGTATTTCTAGTTTTCTAATGTCGATAGTTCTAATAGTAAAACAAATGGAAACAAATGGACATCAATTGCACATAAGATGACAAATAATTCGGACTCGATGATATAGTATCTCCTTAGCCATGGAATATTTATAAAAAAAAAACAAAAATAAATGCACTTGTGCATCAAAATAATGCTGCGAGAAGGTTAATGTACATTTGTAAACATGATCTTGCTGGTCGATTATCGTTAAAGATCAAACATCCGAGTCCTTTACCAGTCATGCTGAAGACAGAAGCTCCCGTAGATCTTATCGCGTATCCTTCTAACGCTACTTCTTTGTCTCTTTGCTCAGACAGGATTCTTCCCTCTCTCGCATTCGTTGTCTCGTGGTCCCTTTCTATCTTCCAATCTCTACCGATCACATTATTTCGTTCTACCAGTTCATCCAGACCTTCCGTCAACCGCAAAATTGGCGGGGACAACGTCAGTCCTGGCCACCCGAAAATCCTTCGTCGGGGAAGAACATATTGGCGCCAGGTAATTAAAAATCTGATCTTGAATCTTGTGTCTAAGGGGTCCAAGGTCATTTTTCCTAGTCGTGCTGAAAATGTGGAATCGATCGGCTTTCCTTCACGCTAGTATTTAGATCAACTTCATCCATTTAATTTGGAGAATTCATCTTTTAAAGATTGAAAGATCGATGTTTGTTACTCGGGTTTCATCTTTCATTTTTTCGATTCATTCAATGAGGGAAGATCGAGATAAGGAAGATGGCTAGTGGTAAGACTTATTTTTTTATTTGCATTGGTAATACAAGTCGATTTTCTTTGGTATTGTACATCATCTATACATATAAGTTGGTAATATAGTTTAGCATGATAGGCAAGAGACGATGCAAGAGAAAGTTTCGACGAAATCTCACGATTTAACGAGTGTAATATAAGAATTCAACATTGTAAATCAGTGAATAACTAAAGTGATTAATTAAAGATAATTTTTTATGGATAATTAATTTTGGCAATTATACAAGTATAGACAGAATATTATATAGTTGTTGATGTTTCAAATTTATTTCAATATTATTTATCCACATAATTTATAACGAATAACATGGAATATTCGTCATCTTATCTCATATAGATTACACGGTGCATTACATTTGTCATCTTATTTTATACATGGTACTTCATTCGTTTTATAATTTATTTATTTTACAGTTATTTTTATTACGTAAAAATCAATAGACGAATTTGGTTACAAGATCAATTTGTGTTTAAATGCATGAGTCTTGTACTAAATATCGAAGGATTAGTTTGTTCACATGCTAGGATTCTATTCACTAAACCAATAAAATCATCTTACGCCAACCAATCTTAACTCAATAATCAGGCAAGAAGGTCAATTTACTTATAAATTAGTTTTTAATTAATTAAAGATAATAATAAAATTATTTTTTTCATACATGTTGTTACACGTACCGATTTTATAGCTCATTGTCAAATTCTGAACCGTAATGGTAACAATCTTCTGAATCCTTGCAAGAACAATTCTCAATAGCAACTAACAGTTACAGTTTGCATAGCAATATACAACATCCATCATAAATAGTACCGTCCTTCATAAGTTTTGTTACCATTACGGTCAAGCGTCGAGGGTCCTGACGTACCTAATCGAAAAATGGGAGAAATTCATTGTTAATTCATTGCATTTATAACTCATTGTTACAAATTTCGGCGAGATTTCAACCATCACACCCTCCGAGGTATATAAACACCCGATCGACACGTCTCGAGTTTAGTTCTTTCGAGACAATTATTTCAGCCGTAGTGAGTAAATTTCTCGATATAATAAAATCATTCAAGCATTATGACTCAGTGTTTTCGCAATCAATTGGCCGACGTATCACTCGATCGCAGAAACTACGTCGAGATCCAACCTTCATACACTAATCAAATTGAACTATTCCTTACCACCGTAACTGTTCGTAAGGAAAGCAGATTGAACGGAGACGAACATAGAACCCGTGAATCCGCGTAGTAACACATGTTTTTGTTTTTAATACATGTAAAGTTGTTACATTAAAATACTCTTTTTTTCATAAAAAATAAAAATGTTGCAGTTATTTATAATTTACACTTATTTACGGCCGTTTCAGCCCGATATCAATCTCCCGTACATACCTAAATGAAGTTTTACGAATACTTATATTACAAGCAGTTAAAAGTTCACTGTCCTCGCACGTTTGCGTACGTTATCAATTTACATTACTAAATTTTACTTTGTTATGGACCTATAAAAATAAATTTTATTCGTTTAATATATATTATATTTTTTTTTAATATAAAGAAATCGTCATGGTAAATAATTGTCTAATCTTTATTGGTTGATAACAACAAATTACAATGTCACGAGCGTTCATCTACACCAGAAATCACACGTGACAGAACGTATGCAAGAATTAATTGCATAATAGTAAACTCCGTTGCATAAGCTAGTTACTCGAGGCAGTCAATGATTTCTCCGATCGCGAATATATATACAACGCGACGGTTCGCTCTTTTGGTTTAACCTTTAGCGAGAATTCTGCAGAAGTTATTGATGGTTTTCACACTGAACATCGAGGATTTTTCTTCGCCCGCGGTGTCACGAGAAAGTACAAAGAAACGCGCCGCGTTCGCTGCAGTCATCCGAGGAATTTCAATCTTTTTGCTGGACTAATTGTAGTGCTTGGCCATCGAGTCACTAAAAACTTTCAAGATTTCTCATTGTTTTCAACAAAAGCAAAAGACACAAGCGAACTGGTAGCAAAATTGTAACGATTACACATAAGTGCACAGATTGTTTAAACAGCACCATTATTGTAATAAATTAAGTAGATTTTAAGATTTCTATATACATGATTTTATACATTTTATACATTTTTATGCAGATATACATGCACTTGAAAATGTACATGACATTGAAAATAGATAAAATATTTAAAATTATAGTACTCTTTATGATAAATTAATTAATTTCCTGCCTGATTTTAGATTATCTGTGTTTTCAATAATGATTTGGACAGTCAGGCAATATCATTGACGACACACACAGTAATTATTGTGTAGTTAAATGTGTGAAATATCTCGCGTGCGGTGTCAATGTTATAGCTAATTTCTACACAATTCCGTAAACAACTCGACTAACTGCAACTTATGAACAGTTACCTACACAATAGTAGAGGTATGAAAAAACATCTTTAAGACCAACGAACCTACGTCGAAACGAAGAAAAACTAACAAGATACATTTGATCAATCGTTGTCCCATTAAGTTCCATGAAAAAGCTAAAACGCGTTGAAGAAAGTTGAGCTATCCGTTAGGGAGAAGGTGTGCAAGGTGGCCGAGGAATCTGTAAGACTTAACGGTCGAACACGCCATGGAACAAGTGCAGGACGCACTTGTGGGAAGAAGGTCAGGGTGTTTCCCTGGGCGCAAGTTGTGCCGTAGAGGGTGCACGAAGGTAGTGGCTTCTCCTTCGTGGTCGTCGAATTAATAGGCCATCTGCTTCTTACTGGCTCCTTCGAGGAAGTCAATGTTTAGGAAGTCCATGGGAAGCGGCGACAACGGAAAGCCCCATAAACGGCCGAGGACATGGGAACGTGCGTTCGCAAGGAAGTTATACGGACTTGCGCACGATGTCCGTCCTTTCCTTCGTCTTCTATTAAATAGACGAGGAAGCGAGTCGCTCTTCTTCAGCAGTGATCGTGAACACTCTCGAGAGGTTATTTTTCCGGTCCTTTAACTTCTACCATAATTACTTGCGCGAATAGACGTTTCGCAACGTCTGATCTTTCAGTTCACCGTGGTTAAACGGCTGCACGGATGTTTCGAATTTGGATAGTAAAGAATCATTGAGTCGGTTGTATAGATGATGACGATAACGATAAGATTTTTAAAGAAATACAAAGCAACTTTCAAACTTTTATTTGTTTATCTAATGGACGAGAATATTCCTTTATTGTGTGAATTGAAGCGCAAATTACAAGTGAATGATATATTCACAACTTCGATTGCATAATTTAAATTAATTTATCAAATCTCGATTAGATATTTACTATTCTCTATTAATACTAATTAATTAAACTGAAACATCAGAATATGGGACAGAATACATAATATTATATGGAGATATTCATAATCAGTGTGACCTTTGATTAAGAACAACTTGTGCTATGAAAAGACTCTTTCTTTTGATAAAACCTTCAGTTAACAGAATAATTTAATCATTATATGGTCATTGTAACATAATTATTAGAATATGAACTGAAACTACCAAAAATATTATTAAAATAACATTAAAATAACATCGATTGGTAATTTTAATAATGAAAAAAGTATTTGCATGATAAAAGCAGTTTCCAATAAGAAGTCACTTGCGCTAATTGAGCCTTCCATATATTAAAAAATATAAGATTTTTAATTACTGTTCGCGAATTATTTCGCGTTTTATGATACTTGCTAAATATTAAGATTAACTGGAACTTACGATTATGTACTACTATCGACATATATTAGTAAAATGAATGATTTTTGCCACGATTTTGCCTATTATTCTAGAAATAAATTCAACAAATCAAAGAAAAAAAAAATACTTAATCGAAGATGAAGGTTAAATATCGCGTCCAATTTCATAATTATCGAAGGAAATTAGCTACTACGTGAAATACGCAGCTATCGCGTGTAATTCTGAAAAACATTCGTTCGTGCTTGACGCGCGTAATTACGTAACGGATAAGTTTCGAATGATAGCTCGGTTTGTAAACCGCAATCAGGGGAAAAAGGCTTCGAGGAACAGCGGGGGTATCGGCAAACCCTCGACGTGGCTTCGTCCTTCGTATCCTCCATGGAAGACTCGGCATGGGAAAGAATGTCGTTGATCGAGTACGTGCACGCGCATCAAGATCCTTTTCGCGCCACGGAACCGGTCATAAATTCATCAGCGATTCAGCTAAAACGCGTGTTTCTCTGTGCGCGGCGCTAACGGGATCTACGATGCAAGAATCGGCCACTATTTTTAGATACCGATCGATAATTCGTATCTGTCGATTTCTCAATGAGGTTTTCCACTGGCGACGATTTGAAAATCTGGTCTATGACAGATACCGTTGCGAATAATCCACGCGTGGACAGGTAACAAACGTGACGAGTAAATTAAACGATGGTATAGCGGTGCTTACATTCATTCAAAAGAAGTTTTTTTTTATCGTAGTGCTTATAATATGTTACGCTATTGTAGTTATGAACGTGTGAATGTTTATCAGAATATATTTATCTGAAAAAAAATTTCTACTTTATTTGTTACAAATATTCAGTGACCATTATTAGAATATTATGTATCATCATAAATTCAAGATAATCGATCTCTATTTATATCCTATTGATTAAATAGAAAAACCAGTTTATGCACGGATATGCAGAGTCAATATTAGAATCTGATGACAAATTTTTACAGTGATTTACAATTACACCTTACATGGCGTTATCATTTTCTGCGGTAACCTATCAATCGGTTAGGCAAGAATACCTTGTACAATATAAAAGAGTATGAATGTCAATAATAGAAGAAAATGATAATCATAAAACAACTTTCTTGCGGTAGACGATTCAAATGAATGAAGTTTTACTTTGTATTTTTAACGAACGACGAATTTTCCGGGTTAAGTGAAAAAAGTTTCGAATGGACGAATCGAGGACAGACAAGGTACGTTGCGCATTGGGTCCGATCGGTTGGCCTGAGTGTCAAGAGAGCCCCGTTGCCACGAGAACAGGATTAATAAATCGAAAGGAGACGGGTAGCGCGCGCGCTTGGTAACAATAACGAAACACCTTTTATGCACGCGTGG
Organism: Heterotrigona itama; assembly: GCA_903986555.1. Taxonomy (NCBI): domain Eukaryota; kingdom Metazoa; phylum Arthropoda; class Insecta; order Hymenoptera; family Apidae; genus Heterotrigona; species Heterotrigona itama. The sequence continues at coordinate 7,032 of CAJDYZ010010095.1, read as the reverse complement.
ATTCCACCTCTTCCTCCTCCACAGCCAGCGGCGTTTCTACCGCAACTACCATCTTGGCTGTCTCGTTCCTTCTACGAGCGCGAGCTTCTTCGCATTCACCTGCTGCTATTCGAAGATCAGCTGCCCTAACCGCCACCTTGGCAGCACCTTGCCCCTTCGCTATCCTCCTTCACCTCCACCGGTATCTTCGGCCTGTTGCCGAGTTTCTTCTCATCCTTCTTTTTCCACTTCTTCAACCCGTTCTTCAACCCTCTGTTCGCGGCAGCTCGTTTCTTTCTCCATCGCCATCGCCTCTCTCTCCCTGCTTGATTCTCCTTCCGTGCTTCTGTTTCTCTGTCCCGGTCTTCTTCTTTTTCTTCATCATCATCATCACCATCATCATCATCTTCTTCTTCTTCTTCTTCTTCTTCCTCTCCTTCTTTATGCTCTTCCTCTTTCTTTTTTTTCTTTCTTCCTCTCTGACTGTCTTGTCGAATCGACCGTGTGCCCCCGCATGCACAACTCAGATTTTTTCGAAAAAAAAACACAGCTGCGCTGCTCTTTTATGGGGGTCCGTTGGCTACGCACGACGTATCGAGCGCGAACTGCGCGCAGCTTGCGCGTTTGTGACACGCTTTTTCCAAGCTCTCCGTAAGAAGACCAGTACTGGTCTTTGCTTCTTTCGGCATCGACCTTGTCTGTAATTAGCCGACGGGCGCGACTTGCAATCGTTGCTTCATCCTCGATTAAGGACGCAATTACTCGCGGGAATATTGCTTCTCGAGGACGGTGTTAATCTTCCAGGTATGAACCGCTAGATAATCGACGTCCCTCGCGCATTGTTCCGCCGTGTTAATCCTTTTAGCGGCACCGACACAGAGTCATGCGTGACTCCACGAGCGATTTTCACCTGATAAGCCTTGGAGAAGGTGGAGGAAGCAAGCTTCACCTTTTTTTTTTCGCCGCTTGGTCGTTGCGCAACGCGGGCCAACGGGTTATTTATATAGTTGCACATACGCTTTAAGCACCTCGGTGTAACATTGTAAGAAAACCGAATGGCACCTGTGAGGTTCTTTGTCAGAATTTCTTCATCGAAACACCAGCATAGCCAGCAGGTGAACTCGAGAGTCGGACAATAAGCTGCGACGCACGATTTGCGTGCAATCGACATTTTTCATGAGTGCACGTGTCCAACGTGCAGAGTTCGTGCCGGGCCACGAATTCTCTGCTGGTGAAAGAAAAGCTTGGTAATTTTGCGAACGCGAGTAGCACGCGTTTGCTTCCTAACAAGCCGTATCACCGCCAGCTTTTAACTGACGAGTCGATGCCTATTTGTGTTGGTAGCCAAACCGGAATAAGACCGATTCAATCTGAGCTCTTACTATGGAGATCGACAGTTACCGTTCCGATAAAGAATCGATGATTTTCTCGATCACGACTTCATTATGTCTTTTGGTAGCATGCTTTTTATATATTTGATCTATCTACATGTGGATCAAATATATACATCGGTATGTTTGTTAGTATATTTTATAGTATTTTATTAGCACACTTTATAAATACAAATTGAGATTTATTATGTATATGTTTGTTTATGCATTTATTTGTCTTCTGAAGGCAACTTTCTTCAGTTCTCCGTCGATTTTTTCTCCGCGTTTCATCTCTTCCACCTATGAGGAATATTAAGATTTAACTTCTTCACTTTTCCTGTGTTTTCTCCTTCCTCTCCATCTTTTTCTTCTATTTTATACTTTCTCATGATTTTTAGTCTAATTATGCGTAGAGTAATTATTATTAATATTATCTACACACTTCGTACAATGCATCTTGTTCGTTACATTCGACTTCTCACCCATTAGAGTAATAAATTATTATTATTATATCCTTTACCTATTTTTATGTATCCACATCCACGGAAGAATT
>CAJDYZ010010087.1:70316-80767 GCA_903986555.1 Heterotrigona itama | reverse complement strand
AAAAAAAAAAAAAAAAAACAGAAATGGAAAGGAACACTTTCATAACCGATTTACATTCTACTTGAATTATTAAATCTTCCCGCTCGTCGAAGAACGCTTACTCCTGATCCTGCAGTTTTACGAAATTCGAATTCGAATTAAATTACCTGGAACTTTCGATTTCTAAATTCTAGGATTTTCTAGAAAGAAAATTCCTTCCAAAGTAATAACAGTCTCTCTCCTATAGACCTGTCCTAATTTATTTCGTCCACACTTTCCGTGTAATAACGTTCACTTAACAGATCAACTGCGAGCTAACCGGAAAACGTCGTAAACAGGTTATGAAATTTCACGTTCGATAAATCCGTGCGCGTGTCAGAAATCTCATTTAGATCAGGGTCTTTTAATCAATGTTAGATTTATCGGGGGAATCGGTCGTTTGTTCGTTCGTACGATGGAACGCAGTTTTCGCACTCGACGCACGACGACGCGGCCAGCAGATGTCGGAATTTGAATACGAAAAGACGGGGAAAGTCGGCTCGCGGCACGATGACGCCGCGTACCGTTCGCCATTGTCTTCATTGTTGCCGTGGCTCGACACAATCGTCGCTGGACGACAACAAAACGATCGGACAATAGGTAGAACGCGAGTCTGGCCGCGATTCTCCATGTGACATTCCAAGTCGTGCTCTTCCGAGGAAAGAAAACATTGATAACGACGGAGGGGTTCTCGCCAACCTGACGCGTTCCCATTCTCTTCGTCATCGAAACTGAATTCGATGATCTCGTCGTTTCGCAATTTAAGCATAAGCCGATGAATTCCTTCGTGTCGGCGATCTCTCTTTTGACAGTCTTTGATATGCTAATGCTCTTTTCGTCGAAAGCGGTTTTACTGGCCGAGGTGTCTCGTATCTTTCGAGTCGATTGTCTTTAGCTTTATTAGTCGGTAGACTGTACAGTTGAAAGCACGTGAAAAAGTAATTTCGTCTCTTGATACTGTACAAAATTTCATTTTATTTAAGTTATTCCTTTTCAAAATGGACCGCTAGGTGGCAATGTTTATTAAATTTGAAAAGAAACTTACCCCTAATATGAAGTTTTAAGGCGAAAACAGCTTTCTACTTTCTCGTTATATATTTTTTATTTTGTCATTCTACACTTGAAACTATAATGCTAAAATGCTATTCTTCATTACACATGTGAAATTTGCCAAGCGATTAAGAAGTTAATTCGACTATTACATTATTTACTATCGTAGATAACTTTAGAATTACCGCAATTAAAACACTGATTTGAGCGGACGATCCGCAATAGCTTCTGTTTTTAATTCTTAATTGGTTCATCACGTAGTCAGCATTGTTTTCCTCCGGGAGAAACGGACGTATTAATTTTGCACGATCTCCGCCGATTATAAAGAATTTACTCCGTCTGGTTTCGAAGCTATTTCTGTCTCGATAAAAACCTTTCCTACACACGCGCAATTTGCATCCATTCGTATGCGTCGCTAATATGCAAGGCTCTGATCAAAGTTTAATCTTAGACCGGTTAAAAATAAAAATCACGCGCGTAAACGCAAAAACTGTATCTCTCTGTGACTTGGAAATCAATTTTAAAACGACGCGGTGAAAGTTACATTAACATTTGATTAAACGCATATAAGAAATAATAAATAAGAAGTACGAGAAACAGATTTACGTAACAAAGAATCGTTTAACCATCAGTGACAAAAATACTGGGTCAGGCAACAGAGGCTTCGCCGAAAGTACATCACAGTCTATGCGTCATCGTTCACGAGAATAAAACTGTTTACTCGGACCTAAACGCAAATCAAAATCAGGGAAACTTTTTTCTTTTTACGATGCTCGACGCTTCACCCAGTATATCACAGGAAGAAGTATTTTTACCTCTTGCAAGGAGAAATATTCATCGTTCACAATCTAAAGAAATAATCAAACCAATTTCCACCTCTTCGCTGTCAGAACGGTGACACGGCAACGAAGTTGAAATCCTCATCAAAAAAAGTGAGATTAATCCCCTTTGTCCCCGACTTTCGGCTCGCTTGTTATCGAGTACATCAAATAATCCGGTCGAATTACACCTCTCGCTGGGAAAAGAAACCGGAGCAGACGGCGGACGAGATCGATAAGAAAGACTCGCGCGCGTCGAAAGAAAAATACGAAAAGCCCGTCCGGCCGTTTGCCGATAAAAACGTAAACGCCATCTCGGACGCGTATAACTGTTAACTCGTTACCTCTGGTAACGTTACGGCGGTATCTCCGGTGAAGCGGGATAACATGGCGTCCTTTAACGGGCTAACAACCCCCGGGACGGGAAGTACTCCGCTTTCTTTTTTCTTTTTTTTTTTTTCATTTTTTCTTTCCCTTTTTCAGTGGTGGATTTTTCACCGGGCGCGTGCATGCAAAAATCGAGCCACGTTACCGGTGGCCGTTCGCCTGTTTTCCTTGTTCCGTCTCGCGGAAAAAAGTCGGTCGTCGAGAGGGAAATGTTTTCCGGCCAGCGATCAATACCACACCCCTCTAGCGTTTTCTTCTCTCTTTTGCTCAGCATCACGCCGATGCCTTCCACGAAGAATCCCGACGAAATCTCGCAGAATGAAGTTCCCTCTTCGCCGTCGTTGTCGTTCGACCGAACTCTCTCCCCCTTCCCCATCCCCCTCTTTCTCTCATCGTTCGAAAGTTTCGAATCGTTTCACGCTATTATTCGAAATTAGGCATTCTACGGGAGAGGAGACCAAAACGAGGTATTTCGAACGAGCCGATTGTCTTGAAAACTTTCGAGATCCCGGCGAGGAGTATCTACGTGAGAAAGACGGCAAAGTGTCTTTGAGCGGCGGACGGTCGAACGATTCAATTGTCCGAGAAAATTACGCTACCGCTTCTTGCCTTTGTGAAACAGCTGTTCGAAAAATTTTCTTTCCTCTGCGCGAATGGTCTCGTGTTTGGAAAAAAGGCTTGGATTTGAAAAAAAAGTAACGTAGTATCAAATAGAACAAATTTATCGTCCTATATTCGTTCGGTGTTTTTAACATGTAGTAAAAAATTAAATGACGATTATGAAGTTGTTCTGATAAAAGAAGCATATCATCACTTATATATATCAAATCAGATTATACCAGTATGTGGTGGATATGTAAATGAGAAGAAGAAATTATTATTTTTTACTATTACTAGCGAGATTAGATTTTTTTTTTTGGAAGTTGAGTAGAAGAATTGAGTAAATGTTCGAGCAACAATAGACAATGCGTTATCATTTTTCAACGTACGTACATATCGTAATCGAGGAAATGATTAATCACAAATTGATTACATCGTGATCCAACGAACACTAATCTGAACGGACCGTTTAATTAACGCCGGTCCGATTATTCGATTCCAAGATTCAGTCTGACATTTTAATCTCAAAATCGTTCGCGCCTTATCGCAAGACGTAAATTCAAATTATCAAGTTACACGATAATTATGAAAATTCCTCGAAACAATGTTCTCGAATATCGCCAAGGAGGAGATTTTTGAAAGTTAAACGGCTGAATTTTGCGTAACGAAGGACAAAGTTCGCAGGATGCGTAACGAAGGGAGGGATGCTGTACGCGCCCTTGACTCGATTAAATGGCCCCTAACTCGTGGAATCTGTTTAAAGCTCCGCGTTACCGTGGATTTACGATACGTCAATCTCTATTAAAAGGCGTATGCAAACAGGGAAGAGTTGAAGTCTCCCTTTCCATGAGTAATTGTATCAAGCGTCGAGTCTGCCGGCGTGGAAAAGTCTTTAATCTCGACAATGGAGACACCAGGCCATTTATACGTGCATACGTTTGCACGTATAAATACATCGAACGAAATCAATTTCTCGTCGCAACTCAGATTCAATTTTCGCGTTACAGAAAGTCTCATCGAATGATTCTCATCGACAACTCCGTTGATCGCAGAAAGATTGCTTTCAGGATTTTTGCAAATTTCAAATTCATCGCGTTCGTCCGATTGGAATTCAATTCTCAAGTAATCATTAAGATATATAAATGATAACATATTAAAAATCTTCTTCTCGATCTTCCAATGACGCAACTGTCGCGGAACTTTCGCTTTCGTCCCCACCTTTCTCGGTGGTGCCATCGTTCCGCGAATTTCGAGACCAAACAAAGTCAATCGAACAACCCCGCATGCCGGCGTACAACACCAGGTCACGCTCAGTCAACCCTCTCGGAAACCACCGGCAAAACCTGAACCAACACCAAGGAACGATCCTTTTTCCCACAGTACAACACAGGCTACAAAGGATGCTCGTATTTAGCCTTCGTTTGAGCGAACGGGGGAAGGGGGTTGAATTCTCCCAAGGACACGTGACGTGAGTGACGTCGCGCGAAAGAGGGAGGAGGGTGACGTGCTATTTTAACGGACGACCCTGGACGGGATCGATTGCACGCGAATTAACAGGCGGCCAGTATCGACCTACTGTATAGGCGACGAGGCACAGAGAGAAGTATTCCGTGCTGCACTCGATCCTTGTGGTGATTTGGGCATCGCGCGGCCACGCGAGGTCGTCGAACTTGCCGGGGCGTGACTGACTCCGGCAAGAGGGTAACTTCAACCACCGTGGCGAACTTCTGCCTCACGCGGCCGATTGATCGACCCTCGACGCTGGCGGTCTACGCTATATCCCGTATCGCCGGGATTTATCTAGGATTTATCCCCAGCTGAAGTTTCCAACCTGAAATTTCCCTCATGTTTCGCATTGGGAACGCATGACTCCCGCGATAATATAATTTCGTTGCCGTTGCAACGTACCGTAAATACAATAGGTTTCGACTGTTCAATATGCGGCGGTGTTGAAGTAAGGGAAGATTTCCGAGGTTTTAAATTAATAGCGTTTGCGTTCATGTTCGATGCGTTACTCAGTTTTTCTGCGAAAGATTTGTGATAATTTTGACGTAACAAGGTAAATTGAAAAATACCTACTATATCTGCGAATAAATCATTTTCTTCTGAAGAAAAAGAATAGAAAGCTATTCAATGATATTTATAAAGATTTATAGAAAATATTGTAAAAAAATATCAAAATAAAGAGACAAATAAAAGATACAGATCATGGAACGCTATATTATTTCCAGTTGACGTTTCGTGAAATATCCATCTTCGCTTGTTCCATAGCAGATAGTAATAAAACTAAGGAGACTCTCTGGAAGGTTAAGGTTAAGAGTATTTTAAAAATAAGACAGCGTTCGGGGCCCTTCTCCTGAAACTGGTATCGCAAGCCACTCGAAAAGCTTATTCCATTTCACGCAACGAAGATCGTAGAAATAAGATTTAATCCCGTCATCCATGAAATAATATTCTGCGCGCGTGATGCGTACGTTCCTATAATTACATTCTATAGGAAAATCGAATTATTGAAGGTTGCTTTCAAAATTAAATATTGTTTCACGTGTGTCTGTGTGTGTGTGAGGAAATTAAACTTTTATTCTCAATTGAATTAAAGGGAGAAAATCAAAAGTAAACAAACTTTAAGTACAATTACCCTAGTACATGTCAAATAATTCTATAATGTATATAAAAATTCGATACCACTCGCTCTTACAATTGGAATAAATTTTTTCTACGTCAAGCCAAGAAAAATGAGAAAGAAACTACACAATTTCAAAAATCCCAAAATTCATCACCTCTCTATCAAACGAACCCTCTGCATTTTTTTAAATAATGAGAAAGAAAGAAAAATAGATTAATTCTTGCAATTAGAACAGAGATCTTCAAAACAATTTTTCTACAACAAAGAAAAAGAACAAAAAATAAGAAGGAAAATATACAATTTTGTACATAATTCGTACTAATAAACAGAGCAAAAATCGAACAAAATGAGCTACTCTTTTATCAAACGAACCCTTCAAACTTCTTTAAGCAACGAAAGAAGAGCAAAATAAGAATAAATTAATTGTTGTAATCAGAACAGAGACCTTCAAAACAATAAAAGAACAAAAATGAGAAGAAAAATATAATTATGTAATTCACGCTAATAAACAGGACAAAAATCCCAAAATTAACCAGCCCTCTTTCAAACTTCTTTAAACAGCTAATGAAAAGAAAGATGAAAACAAATAAATAAGTAACAATTAATAAAAAATAGAGAAATTCGTGTTGCTCGAGAAGAAAAAGCAAAATGAGGAAGGAGGAAAGAAAAAAGAAAAATTTTTTCCTCGTGGCGGAGGCTCCGGTCCATTACACGCGGCTAAGAATGCATCAAAGCGGGCAGCGCGGCTGCTCTAAAAGCCTCGGCGGATCCCGATTTCTGACCACCGTCGAATTCCCCGGAAGCCTTTGGAGACCCGGCGAGAACGCTTTCAAGCGTCTCGCACGTCCACGCGTAGAGCCATGCCACCGCCTGCGAGGTGGTTTGTAACCGTGGGCGGAAAAGCTCAGATCAATATCAAGCGCGAATTGGAACGTTACGGTGGTGAAAATCGACCCGTGACCTAGTGTGGACCCGCCCGTAGGTGCCGGCGTAACCGGTGGCGCCATCCGAGGCACATGAAACGCGCGTTTCATCCGCGCAAAACTTGACACGCACGTACGCAACGCACGTGCGTACAAGCGAAAGTTCACGTCGATCAAAAGTCCACGCCTAGGAATTCAACACGTTTCCATCTTGTCTACAAGGGGGTCGAAGGTTTCCCCTCAGCGGGGAAATTCAACTCGGTTAATCCTCGGATAGAGTTTCCGCGACGATTTTAATTGCCGTGGAAGAACATTCTCGTTTGTCAGTAATTATCCGAGTAATATCGTTCCTAGTTTTGTGTACGCCTGTCTAAAATAATTTACAGACGTAAATCAAGCGATACGTTTCTGTTAATTTAATAATCGACGATCGATGACAGATCTTAATTGTCGTGGAAGAACATTCTCGCTTGTCAGCAATCCCGTTGGTTTCTAATTTTATCTACGTGTGTCTGAAATAGTTCAGAGATATAAATGAAGTGTTGCGTCAACTTAATAATCGATGATCAATGATAGATTTTAATTGTCGTGGAACATTCTCGCTTGTCGGCAATTACTCGAGTAATATCGTTCCTATGTTTTATGTACGTCTGTCTGAAATAATTTAGAGACGTAAATCAAGTGGTACGTTTCTGTTAATTTAATAATCGACGATCGATGATAGATCTCAATTGTCGTGGAAGAACATTCTCGTTTCTCAGCAATTACTCGAGTAATATCATTCCTAGTTTTATTGTCTAAAATAATTTACAAACGTAAATCAAATAGTACGTTTTTGTCAACCTAATAATCGATGATCAGTAACAGAACTGAAATCAGAACTTGAACGAAATTGTTACAAATTTTTAACATTTATCACGTTTGTAAATCTGTGTCTCAGATTTTCTGGTCTGACGCAAAAATTATTTTTATCGTCATATTTTTACGGCAGCGTCGTATTTACTGTTTAATTCACTGTTACGTAGTTAGGTCGAAGTTGCGTTAAATTTCGCATCGCTCGCTATTTATTTATATTATTATTACTTCCGTGTGACTACGCAAACACACTTCCAGCGTCTTAATTCCAACTCGCGGAGTTTGTTGAAGGTCCCCTTGCCCGACTGCTGCAATTTGGTTAATTCTCAGCCAGGCTTTTAATTCCCACAGAAGGAAATTCTCTCATTTTACTGTGCTACGCTTTTATACGCTGAGCCGATCCGATTATTTAAATAATATCGCTGGCACGCTTTAGTTTTTACACGCGACTCAATAAAATAGTTAAAAGACGTAAACAAAAGCGGAAGATAGCATTCTTGATACATTATGAATTTTAAGAGCTAGTGGATTTTTCGAATGTGGATTTTGATATATGGAACAGTTAAAAACGAAACGAAAAATTGCACAGACACATAAAATATCCAAAGTATATCTTGCACGATGACGCGACAAAAAGATTCTCTACCGAGATCCTAGTTTTAATTACATATATTTCCAAAGGTACGAATTTGCACAAAAATTCGTAATCTGATAATTCTATTAATGTTCCAAGCGTGACGGACTATAATCTATAATCGGCATAAACAAAAGAATATTGCTCGATTCAGTTCGTCATTGAACGAAGATTTCTGAAAAAAATATCAGGCAGCTGTTCCAACAGAATGGCTACAAGAGATACTTTTATCACTGTGTTTATTTATTTACTAATTAATGAAATTCAAGTATATTAAATTTCCTGTCATTTGTACTGTCTGCTGTTCTCGTTTAATATTCACTACTTTCACATTTGATGTCGCGAGAATTCATCAGATGTACAAATATATTTTCCAATACTTGGAGTCGAGATTGCTTTTCTAGTAGAATGTGTACGTATCTGGCCGGCCGTAGGACGATGAGCGAGATCCAAGTGAATTGAAGAACCGGATGGCGGAAACGATTGACGTGGGCGTTAGTTGCATGAATGGGGATATTATAAAGGATTAGAAACAAAGTGTCTGGAGGCCTTCTATTGAAGGATAATACCGAGATATAATATAACTTGTGTCTGCGATATGCACAAGTGACGCAATCTTTGTCCGCTTATCCAATACTCTGTTGAGACTAGCAAGATTATTGATAACTATAAGATGTACTCGTTGTTCTCAATGTTTTGTGCTTTTTAACATTTCTCAGTAACGATAGTTTTAACTCGACTATTAACAGTAGTTATTAAGGTGACGTGAATTATGTATTAGTGACGAAATTGGTCCAATAAGTGACAGGTTGTAGATGTATTGTACAAACAGTTCTTTGCAATTTAACAATTCTTGTAGATTGTACACGTTTACGCAATAAGTGTTTACCATAAAAAAAAGTGTTATACTTTGAATATTTTCTACGTTACGTGTATTGTGTACATTTTTGTAGCTCCAAATTTCCCATAAATTCATAAAAATCGGTCAAACGATAATTACACTCTACTTTCAATTTCTTTAACATATCTTCTGTTCATTTCGTTTGTTTCAGATTAAGAGTACCAAAAATGTATTCAAGTTCAGATTCTCCAAACTGTAAGTCGAATTGATAGATTATACATACACATATGTTACATATAGCGTTAATCACGGATGTGATTAATCAAATAATCATTTTTCATTTATCTAAATTTATCTAAGGGAATTCTTTCGCTGCATAATTTTATGTAAGCTAGAATTCCACGTCGAGCGAATTTCAGATCGCGCATGTTTATGCAAATATTTTCGCAGAGGTAAATTCATCTTGTCACTTGTTAAATATTAAGTACACAAGTGGTCGGGCATTCTGAACTACGAAACACAGAATAATCACAACTCGAATCACCGCCCGGCCATATTTCCTCCGCGTCTTAATCAACTTTATCGCAATCACCGCCCTAAATATTGACCTGCTTTCGAGAACAGGCTGGTTCATCAGGGGAACTCGCTACGATTGAGTCGCATGCGCCGGTGTGTATCGCGTAATGGGCGGGCAACTTACGTTCCAGCTACTTATTTGCACAAGGAAAGTTCCGCGTGCACGTCAAGACAACATATGGCGAACGCGAGCTGGGAGGGGAAGGGAAGCCGCGGGAGGATTACTATTAGAATAGACCTAACATTAATTCCGCATGCGGTAGATTAGGACATTCGCTAGGTTTCCCCTTCTGCCACATATTTTCCCTCGGGTTCCTCCGTTAAACGCGAGGATTATTTAACTTCTGCCAAGCGTCTTGCCCCCTTGTTCGCGTGCTTCCGTAGAATAATTCTCTCGCGACTTCGTTCTGCTATTTTTCGTTTGCCCCTTTAAACTCTATCGACACATTTTGCGATAAGCTGAAGCTTGCAAAGTTCCTTGAATTTTGAAAGAACGTGAAACTCTCTCGCTCTAGCTTTAGGTGAGCCACAGCTTTACTCGGGATATTAAGATTCTTCTTTTCTTCTTTGCTTTTTTTTTCTTTCTTTTTTTTCTTTTTGGTCATGAAAATTGAACGAAATTTTCGAGTGCTATTCTCTGTCGTCAACCTCGATCGATTTCCTCTTGGGACAGGCGAGAAGAAAGATGAAAATCATCGTTGCTCGTGAAATCGAATCGAAATTCTCAGTCACGTGTCCCGGATTCGATTGTGCTGTTGAAACGTTGTCACTCTGACGTAACCAAGCATCGCTGGGTCAAAGTTTCCAGGCTTTATTATCGATCTTATTGTATTTCTAATAAACCTCTACTCCAAACGTGTCACTCTAAATGGATTCCTTGAATCTATTTCAAGTCACAGCGCTTCGCATATTTTCTCGTTTTATTTTATTTGTTTCAAAAATAGTTGATCAAAAAACAAAATCGACGTCTTTCTTCAACGTTGTTAAACTCGAGCGAAAGTGTGTCGATGCAAGTTTCGTTTCACACAGCTGCACTTTATACTCGTTGTCTGACCGCGGTTGATATAATCTACTTTGAGTGTACTCTCTACTCTGCGAGCTTCACAAGCATTTTTCTGGATTA
>CAJDYZ010010087.1:50234-70274 GCA_903986555.1 Heterotrigona itama | reverse complement strand
TTTTTTTTTTTATTTACTTGTCTCTGTCTATGTTTTATTTATCTCAAACTGTCACAATTTGAATTTTAATGAAAGTTGAATTTTAATCATTTCCGAAAGATAATAGTTTCCAGATTAGCCGGCATCAATGTTTTACGCACGATGAATACGTAATTGGAATACGATACGCCTTTAAGCGATACGGTCATGCATCATTAATGCACTAATGAAAGTACAATTGTGATATTCCCATCTGTCGATTTCTGTATGCTAACGAGCTTGTACGGTGTCTTCGTATATCGTTAATCTTCATCCATATTGCCTTACGTCTGTTATCCATTCTTCGAATTGCAATATCCGAAATTTGAATATCGTGATCGTGCAACGGCATCGATTATTTCGTGCGGGAACCTAGCGCGAGAACGTAACGTTGTATCGTCGCTCGACGCTACGCAACGTCAATTATACAACCCACGTGGACCAAATAGAATTAATGGAAGCCCCACCAAGGTTGCAAAAGAAATTCTACAGAAATTCTATGCTCTACGGAAGAATTTAATTAGAATTAACCGACGACGCCAGATGGGGAATTAAAGGAGGATGTTACGTGGAAATATGCTCGGTATCGAGAGAAAGAAGAATAGTTTAAATATTTCACTGGAAGAGCTATTCGAACGTTTCGAAATCTACGAAAAAATTCCATGACAAAAAATGTTCAGAGAGCAGCGCGAGAATCACCAGCGATCAAAGTGTAAAACTTCATGCCAAGAAAGAAGAAGGCAAATTTAAATGTAAAATTCTCACCAAGGAAATTAAGAAATCAAACGAGATGGCGAAATTCTGACGAACGCAGCCATACAATGATAGAACGAAACATTTGAAACCCTCGGTTTCTTTCGATAGATTTCTCTCAAGAAATCGAGAGAGAGAGAGAGAGAGAGAGGAGTTTCTGGATGCAGTTGAAAAGGGGGCGTAGCCACTTGGAAGATTTACTTCCGACGGCAAAGTGTACGCATTACCTGGCTCGCGATTTATCGCCAGCGAGTATATACGCGCCGCTCCATTGAATAATAGCAGCACTCGCCGCGTATTGTGTGTGCGTAACGCTCGCTCGCGCGCGAGGCCATACTAATTCCTTGTATAAATAAAGGACTTATCTCCGACCTGCACTCGTTCTCCAGACGTTATGATATACTAACCTCATTAGCATGAGGCGCAGCGAAGAAGTATGGCTTCGATAGAGAGGCAGAGAGCTGGTGGGGAGGATCGACGATGCGGTTGAAAGCGAACTCTTTCGCTCGTGTATTGAATTCGTTTCGATGATCGATTGTCAGCTGTGAAGATCTTGCTATGATTTTAACACAGTCGACGATTATTACAGGAAATATCGGAGATTAGTTGGAATTAATTAATTGCTCGCGAAAGTATTCGAGAACGTTTTGAAATTTCGTTGACTATCCAACGAGAAAAGAAAACTGGTATGATCACAATCGTCAAAATTTGAGATCGATCCAAGAATGTTGATATTTGTTGCAAACGTATATTTAGTGAGAAACCTCGACTACTCTTGACAGAACTTCTTTGATGTCGTTCTTAACAATAATAATGATAAGTTCTTTGATATTATTCTTAATAATAGTAACAAGTATAAGAGTATAGTGAAGAATGGGAAATTGAAGCACAGTTAAAGTATATTTTACTTTTACTTTTATCAAAGTGTTGACGAACACCATTCTGATTGTAACGAGAATGTCAATATAATTGTATTAATAAAATTTGTTGACTAATATAATTATGTTGATAAAAATCTGAAATCAATCTGAGAATATCTGTCGAAGGTACAAGATATCTGTTGCAAACATATATTTAATAAAGAAATGACTGCTCTTGACGGAACTTCTTAACAATGTTCCACGAATGAAATTTCGAAGAAAGTGAGGAAGCATAGTGAACTTAATGTATGAAAAATTAAATATTAAATAAATCAAAGTATTATATTAATCAATTTGACTGTAATTTTTACTTTCACCGAAATATACGCGTCCACGTGGGGGGACCAATATTCAAACCAATATATTGAATGCCAATAAACAACAAAGTAAAAGAGACAAGAGAAAGAAGAGGTGAAGGAAATGGGTGGAGGGAAGAGCGGAAGGACAGAGGGAGGAAGGAATCACGGACAGCAGTGGAAAGTGGAGCAATAGTGGAGAGTTTCCGGGACGAGCGGCAGAGCCGCGTCCGCACGACAATCGATCGCCGGTCTAATCGATTCGATACTCCCACGCCCGTTCCAATCAGTGGCTGCACGACTTACACAAGACCACCAGCGATTGGTCGATGCTCGGCCGGTTGCGCTTCGTTTTCGTTTCGGGCATCGTCCATCGCGTTTTCCGGCAAGCCATAATTTTCGGCCGCGATCGCGCTGCGATATCCCCGCGAATTTATGGCCTATTGATACTTTGCATCGGTCGCGTGTGCCACACGCTCCCTTCGCTCCCCTTTCCACCTCCCCTTTTCATTCTGTCCGAGTTTCCGAAACTCCCGAAACCCTGTTCTTTCACCTGCGTAACGTGTGTGCGTTTCCTTGTCCTTTGTATACAGGCTGCCCCATATGAAGCATATGAAGCACGTAATCTTCTTTATAATTATCAACTATCTAGTTAATGTAGTTATTAAACGTTTCTCTCTTAAATTATTCGCTATAGAGAATTTCAAATTTCGAGTAAATTCTTCGATGCCGGTTGTTTAACGGAATATAAGTAGAATGAAACTTTGTAAGTTCATCGATCAAGTAGATTTCATTAAACATTAGAGCGAGAATTTGCATAGCTGCGTTACTATTGCATTCCTGCTGAAGCACGAAAATGATCGACTGGACTTGCAAAATTTCTGCGAAACAACGATCCAGAACGACTCGACGAAGACCTGTAGAAATTGTTCGCTACAATTCTTTCGCTTAAACTCGATTGGGAAAGTTTTAAGTAAATTAAACGCGAAAATCCTTTTCCTTCGGATTAATCAATTTTCTCGCGAGCACCAGAATCGCGCTGCTGTATTTTTAAGTTATTTATTTTAGCGGGGCGAGAGATTCAACGAAAGCAGCGGACAAAGTTTATCGTTCGAGCATGGAAGTTTACCGCCGCGGTAGTCTAGACAGGAAATTTTCGAACTTTGAACAGGTGAAAAATTAGCGTTTGTCCGTTTGTTCGTAAACCTCCGCTATGTATGCATAATACATCTTCCGTTAACGACTGTTGATCTTTAACCAGTTGCTTGGAATTACCATTTCAAATGATTCCCTGATGCATTTGAGGAACTTATTAACGCGTCCTCGGCCAATTTGAAGAATTATCCGCCGTAATACACTGTGACCAATTGATCTGTTGTTACACCAGGCAGTTAAGTGATCCGCGAGAATATCACAAATTAACGAAAGAAACGATCTACGTCAGAGCTGTAACTCTTGTCGCCTATTTTCAGAACATTAATTTGCACGCAACGAAAGCAGAACAGCGGCTGCAAATTATTTCAGAGAGTACGTTGAATTTGCAAGGAATTTTCTATTTATCGTTTGCCTCGAGATTTTTCTTTCTTTTTTTTTTTTTTTTAATTTCATCCAATTACAAAACTCGTGTTCATCGTACACGATAAACTTCATTATTAATATTTATTCCCGTATTGTTAATATTTTATTTCCAATAAGAAGTCTGTGTACACATCGACTGGAACCGGAAACGTTGAAAAATCTCGAACAATGCTGGAAAAAGGAAACAGAAAGAAAAGAAAATTGTAACAACGAGAACGAAAGAAATCTGAATCGGGATATTTTGTACATAATCACGCGAACTGATTTCTCCGATGGATACGCTCCCCGTTATTTGCAAACGCTCGCTCGGTTTTCCTTTCGTTTTCTCTTCCATCGAAAATATGAGATCCCGCGAGCTGGTTGGATCAAACGAACAACGGATACCGAGCCCTCCGAACGCGTTTGCATTATGTAACCATGTTTTAAAAGCCAGTCGAGGTAATTAACTAGTGTTTGCCGTGCAATTATAGGGAACGAAATGTTTTCGATCCATTGCCGCGTACTTGAACGCGCGATGAGCTGCTCGTCGGGAACATTACGAATTCGTGATGAGAAGAACACAGTCACTCAAGTTCCTTTTTTTCAATTCAGCTACTTTCCGAAGAATGTCATTGCGACGCATTAATCGTTATTTGTTCAAGAAACAATGTCCTCGCGAACGATTGAAATGGACTTTTTATTAGCAACATTACACTGTGCGGATTTCCATGAAAAGTCACATGTCCGAGGAAGAAGAACAGGTTAGAATTAAAAGAACAATTTCGTTTACTGGCTGATTTGAATTAAACCTTGTCCAATTACCAATCGTGGATCTATTTTTCTTCAAGATTAATTAAATCTGGCGCGTTGAAACGAATCTTGCGTGTCAAATCAAGTGAAGAGACATTTTAGTTTGGAAGAGAAAATAAATTAGGAGGAGGTGCATAAATTCTTGTGAATTGAGCACGAGATTCTGCTGTTCTGATACAGAAATGACCGAGACGAAGGATAACGCGCGGGTGCGAATCACTCGCGCTAATATTCCAGTAATGGACACCGATGTGGTCAACCTTGAAGAGATAAATTTCGTGATAAAGCCGATAATTAACGCCGCTAATGGCCGTTATTATCTCGATTGTATAGGGAAAACGCGTGCAAATTTCAACTGGAATGCGTTTAATTGCATCACCCGCAATTGTGACATCTGCCATTTTTACGCGAACGATAATAATAATTGGGAACTTTCGCGATCGCACGAAACGAAACTCTTTTGCCTTTGTACTTGTATTTTCCTGATAAACCACGTGTACACGCGTGGTTGCTCAAATTTTGAATATGTGATGGAATATATTATTATACATACGCAGCATAATTCCGTATCAAATTCAATATCTGATCGAATAAAATTTAAGCTCCGCTTATTGAAACCTAAACTCTTGTTGTACGAATGAGGAAATTCTAATAGAAAGGAGAATCAGTGAGCTCGAATTGTATAAATTATTAAATTCTCTATTCTTTACGTATGTTTTTTTTTTCAATTTGTGATACAAGAAATTTAGTTTCAACATTAACTTTGACGTGATTGAAAGATTCCACTTCTCCCTCTCTCTCTTTTTTTACGTTATTTTCCATTATTCCATCAGTACACAATCGGAGCGCAATGTTCTTCAAGTTGTATCTGATAAATTCTTTAACTGATAAGAAAACCGACACTGATTGATTTCCCACTTGTGCCGTTTCATACGCTCTCGCGCATTCAGATTTTATCGATTTTTATCGCGCACGGAAGGAACGTTTATCAAATTCTGCGAACTATCGCCCGTTGCAATTATCAAATTAACACAAAGTCGATTCTATCGGGCTTCCAAATATTTGCGTGATATTCCAAATCAATTGCAAATCTCGAAGCTCAAGCGTGCACATTGTGTGGATTTTTTCTGGGACTTGCAAATATTTGCTGTAGTACTTCGAGTGCAAATTCAACGAGAATCCAACTTTAAATATTTCAAAAATCTAATTCAAATCTACCAACAAAGCGTCAAACGTTTCGATACATTGATTCTTCCAGAGTTTCAAATATATATATTCGTGACGTTCCGAGATTTGCTAAAAATCCAGGTTCAAATGGGAATCAGAAATCTAATCACCAGTTATATATACTTCTTACAACTCTAAACCACGATTTAAAAAGTTGTTTCGTGTTTTGAAAAATACTTCAAATTCAGCCGAAATGGACGAAAATCTCCATTAAGACTATGTTTTGATATCGCTGCAGAAATATGGCGTGGCTCAATCAAAGCTCGATCGTTAATTAACGTATGACGCATTACGATAACCGTAACAAGTAGTATAACGTGTTGGGTAATTAGTAACACAGAACAGTTTTTAAATGCGACTTTCTTGTTGATTATCACGCTGCTCGTAATTATTGCGATAGAGGAGCCGCGCGTGTTATTAGATGACGTAGGTGGTATTCAGTTTACCGATCGGAATTACGAACAACGCAATAATGACGAGAATGTGCTAGCAATACGTGTGATATTACGTAACCTGTGCAATAAATGCGTAACAAACGACTGACGAGTGTTAGTTGCTCGAAAGATCATGCATCCAAAAGTTGCCTCATTCTCTAGATCATTCCAATCGTATTTTTTGCTGTTACATAATTTTTTAAATCCCAGGGAACTGATGCAGTTTTTCTCACTTCTTCTTAAATAATTTTTTTATTCTATTTTTATTTTTATTTTTTTATTTTATTTTATTTCACTCTGTGTTTTTGCTCATCTTTCAAATAATCTGTTGCAAATAATTTTTCAAGCCAAAAAAAAAATATATATATGTACGAAAAAAATTGTTGCAAGCACGAGTGATTTTTTTGTACGAGAGAGGTTTGAATTTTATGCTTGACGGAATACATTAATGATTTTATGCTGTTTTTCAGTGTGTTCATTCTCCACTATATTTTAGTACGTTGGGAGTTTGATGTCATTCTTTTTTTTAAATACATTAATAATTTCATGCTCTTTTTATTAGTTGTATGTGTTGAAAATTTATTTTCCTGTTTGAAGTAAGATCGTAAAAATTCAAAAACCTTTCTCATGATAAATGTATCTACGTAGGACGAAGTTCATGCCAAATTTTGCTTTTCGCAACGCGTTTTACAAACATCTACCTATTTTATTTTCAGTTTCGTGTAATTTTTCAATGCACAAATGTATATATTTTCATATAAATTTTTCTACCTCGTGCTTCACGTATAATTTGTACAATCACATTAACGTGAAGAAAACATAAAATTTCTAAAAGAAGAAAAAAGAGATAAGAAATTAACAAGCAAAAACATTCTTTCGAATTATTACTTGAGGATAATTATTAATAAATTTTTATTTATTAGTATATTGCAGCCAAATATTTATGCCTGCAATATTGAATAAATAGAAGCGATAGAAAATGTACTGATAATTAAAGATCTGTTGCAAAGTTATTTTGACACCATTTGTCACCTATCTGCGCAATTGGCTTTGAAGTTAAACAGTTTGGCCTTGCTACGCTTGAACATTATTTCGTCTTCCATTCTTCGCAGTCTCCAGTTATACAAAAACAATAGAACTCGAACGTGCGTGTAATACGAATTTTCGCTTACTTAAACTAATTATAAATATACTCTTTAAACTATTTATAAACAAGTGTTAAACAGCATTGAATAAATTTGTTTCTCGAAAATTTTATATTTCTGACGCATATTTTTGTAATAGAAATTTGATAAAGAACACTTTAACTAAAGTTGTCCGGAAAAGAAAAGCAGGGAGAAAAACAAACTTAAACAAAATTAAACAAATTCAAATCTTGTTCGTAATAAAATTAAAATCATCAAACAAAATCCTCTTGTCAGACAATTCGTCTGGCACCAGGAAACAGAATCTGAAGATTCCGGGGCTGTGAAACACTAACGCGTAAAACATCGACGGGCGTTTCTATAAACGATGCGTCGCGGTGTAATTCACGCGCGGGGCGTAATTGGTCGAGACGTTCGCGTGGCCTTTGGTATGCAAAAATCCGGCAGCGAGAATCAGTGCAAAAGCGTGGGCGACAGAGAAAAAGAGAGAGAAGAGAAAAAAAGAAAAAATACTCGGCGGCAGAATTGAAATTACGATTTTCGCGCGGCGACAACGAGCTTTCGTGGGGGCAGCGCTGCGTTCCCGCAAAAATTCAACGGCTGAATCGCGTAATTATCCCGAAGACGATTAACGACGACGTCGCGACGCTTCCCTTTTGTTCGCCGTCCCGACCCGACCCGAGCCGCCAACTTTCTTCTGTTTTATTCGCCGCCAGCGGTAATTAATTTGCCAGCGGTTATTAATTAATTTCGCCGCATTGCGCGCCCGCCTCGATAATTTATGAGATCTCACCGCGACTCCAATTGATCTTCACCGCGAAATTTATTTGTTTGTTTGTTTGTTTGTTTGTTTGTTTGTTTGCTCGAGTCTTGAAAGCTCCGGGTACAGCGGATCATTTTTATACCCTCGCGATTATTCAATTCGAATGATCAAATGAAATTGCCATTCATTTGAGTATCATCTGTGTTCGTCAATCGAAAACTTAATTGTTGAATTAAAAGTTGTAACTGTGCTTTGAAAAGTTGTCGAATTCGGTGATTGTGAGGGTATCATTTCTGCGACTCGCTGCGTACAAATTCTGATAATTATTCTTTGATGCTCACACTGCTCCGTGTTTCTTTGTTGCTAGATGTGTAGTCTCTCTGGTTTCTCAGAATTTTCATTACCGTCTAAATATCAGTGCTGTGAAAATTCGGAAATTCATATTGAAACACGTAGCCTAACTACGTAAAGGAACTAATCATTTTTATCGATTAATTTACACTAAAAATCGTAAAATCCGGGACAATTCTTAATTTTATAATTTTATAATATGATTCTGTTTATGTTTTTTTTAGTATCAGATAAATTTTTTGTTGAGATAAATATATTTTTATTAATATCAGACACACACACGTCCACGTCGTATGAATTCACCGATCTTTAACGAAGCTGTCTCACACGAATTGCCATCAGTATCGTCATCTCGATTGTTGTATAAATCGCGTTCGCGCCGCAGATAAACATATATACATGTATATGTATTCACTTGAATTTAATCGCGTTTCACATTATCCTTTGCAACTGGCGTCGTGATCAGAGTGCTTGAAATGCGGCCGTGCTCCCGAAACGAGGCAAGCATTTAAATCCCCTATTTAAATGCTGCACGTGAACGTGTTAAATAATGCACCGTATCCTCGTCTTGATAACGTAATAACTCAGCGAGTAATAAACAGAAAATTACGGAAGTTAAATGGTCGCCATGGTTACTAATGCCTCGGAAAGAATTCTGCCTTTTCAACCAAGAAGTTTCTGCCATTTCTACGTTCTTACGAACGTTCGTCCGAATGTATCCACATGTAAAGGGACAGAGAACGTCCCTCTATTGCACGATTGCAAAAAAAAAAAAAAAAATTAAAATGGCATTAAAAGTTTGCACGTGACAAATTTGTAACGTTATTGATCTTAATCGAGCCGAAAGTCTGCACTTAAGAACGTTTACAAACAGATGACGAATGTTCACGCAGTTTCATATTTTCGTGAAGATAATTAAAAAATTAAATCTTGATAAGAGATCGTTTTACCTGTCAAGTTTGATATTTTGAATATTTTTGCATCTTCAAATTTTTCATGGGCTACGTATCGTGCGATCAGCAAAATCGCGATATTATAGTTCCAAAGAACTCTTTGCTCAACATCAAGGCTGCAAAAGATCAAAAATTAAGGATTTGCCATTTTCGTAGCTCGCTAATTGTTCAATTCAATTCCAAATTATCTCATGCCCTCGAAAACCTCGATCCCGATACTAAGAAACAATCTTTTGCCTTGATGAGTCACAACTTTCGTCTGAGTTTCGATTTCGGCGCTTCGTTAAAACGCATGGCTGCGAAAGCTAACAACGAAGAGACGCGAAAGTGTCCAGCCATAAATCCCAGCGGATGAATAATCGACACTAACGGAAGGATCGCGATCGGCCCGTCCCTTTCACGAAACGCAATCAGACGAGACAGCGGAACACACGCGAGCCGTTTTGCAAACTTAATTGACGGTCCTCGATCGCCGATCCACGCCGGTAGATTGCATTCTCCCGCCGAAAGATGCAAACGAGGATCGACTTTCCTTTTCGTTTCGCAACTGGCTCGCTCACTGGCTGGTTCGACTCGATTCGGCTATCGATCCGGTCGATCGCGATACCGATTCGTATTCGCGGAGATCTCGCGGCCCCTCGATTCGCCGTTTGCGAAATCATCCACGCGGCTCATTATATATCGTTCGACCTATTTGTATTACAAAGTGGAATATTTCGCGATTGCTTCGTATCACCGGACGTGGAATAATTTAATGGCCAAACGAAAATTTTCCATCTGTTTATTTATCGCGATTGCCAGCAAACGGTGGTATAATCCACTGACTAAAAATTTTGTATTCACTAATTACAAAAAGCGAGGAAAGGCATATGGTGCAAGATAATTCATAGTTCCGTAAAATGGAATTATATTTAACGGAAGCAGTAACAGATAGATAGGAATAAATGATCATCACTGATAAAATTATTAAAAAATCCTCATACAGACAAATGCCAATTTTAAATTTCGTTTCCGCTGCCATTGTATTCTGTGCTCAATTTCCAACGTCTCTTTAGTTAATATTAATATAATATTATAGAATAACAATATTATAGAATAATAATAATATAATATTATAGAATAACATAGTTTATTAAATGATCATTTGATGGACTATTATGTATGTGTGTGATATATATGATATTAGTTTCGATGATACTGACTCGTCGCTCAATTTGAATCGTGATGCAAATGGATTAAGCGGGACTGCCTATTGGTAAACGAGTGGTGGAATCTGGACCGGTTACAACACCTGTCGTCGTGCAACACCGAATCTTCGTCGTCTCGAATTCCTGTACGAAGTTTCAAAGCAAAGAACTTACTGTTCTCTAAATGAGAATAAAGACTGTGTATCCACTGCGGTCGTGCGGTAATAAATGGCGGTCGAGGGATGAGATCGACGATAACGCAATTAGTGTTGAAAGCCGCTCGAATCGGCGTGATGGATGATTACGATACTCAACTGTGAGCATTGTGGTAGGTTCGTTTCAGACCTCGTTGCAAAATTCGTGGCTCGTTTCGTAAGAAAGAAGAGGAGGGAGTGTAGCCACATCTGTTTTGAAATCGTTTGTGTTTGGGACACGTATGTGGAAGGAGGATTTGCATGTGGACAAATGGAATTTCGTTCTCTTTTCACAGATATACGTTGCACGTAATTTTAGTAACACGATAATCAATTAATTTCTTGTTTTCTATCAATGAAAAAATCTGCTAGTACAAACAATAATGCCAAGTGATCGAGGAGAAGCAGAATTTTCTTATAAAATTCTGTCAGAGAATTACAAGTATTTAATTCTACGGATCCTTCAATACCATAAAATTCATAATCGGAAGATCACGTAAAATTCATAAATGTTTAATTCTGTAAATACTTGGATGAATTATAAAGTTCATAGAAAATTATATATCAGAATTACAAATATTTAATTCCACGAGCCCCTCATAAAATTTATAATCAGAGGATCATGTCAGAAGTACAAGTACATAATTCAATGGATTCTTCAGTGTCATGAAATTCATAATCAGAGAATTATTAGATTTACAAGTATTTAATTCTATCACAAAATTCATAAAAGGTCACATAAAATTGATATATTTAATTCTGTAGATCCTTTGATACCATAAAATCCACAACCAGAGAATCATGTCAGAATTAGAAGCATATAATTCAGTGGATTCTTTAGCGTCATAAAAATTCATAACCAGAGAATCACTATATATGACGTATGGTTCGATGGATTCTTTAGTGTCATAAAATTCATAATCAGAGAATCACGTCGGAATTACAGAATTTCTAATTCTTTGATGTCGTAAAATTCACGATCAAAGAACCTCGTCGTTCCCACAAACAATTTTATCATAATGTTTCACCGAAATTACGTAACGACGTAAAACTCTATGTGCGAATTAAAGATATACACGAATTACTCTTCAATCAATCTCCACTCCATCTCCTACTCGAGTTTGAAACTCGAGGTACGAAAAAGGGAGAAATACGAGTAACAGGAAGAGAATAGACGAGATAAAGGAAACGAGTACGAAAAAGAAAAAGAAAAAAAATACGAGTTCGTGCATTCCGCTGTACCACATACGTATGCTGCCTTTTTTTATCAATAACGTTACGCGGCGCACATTGATTTAAAGCCGCACGGTTATGCTAGCATCGAGGAGCGATTTACTGTACGAACAATCTACAATGTACATACACTGCACACGATACAAATTACAGCTGTCAACCAGAGCCATTCGTGGAGCACGAATGACGAACCGATCTTCACGCCTACTCGACCGTAAGTCAATATTTACGAGCCGCTTAATGCGAAAAGGGCGAGACACGTACGATGATGGAAAATTCTCCCCTTACTTTTGTTCCTCTTGAAAACCGAACGACCGCGTCGGTAAATAATTTTCGCCAACCCTCCGTGATGTCTTATCGCCAGAAGATTGTTTCGTCAAGTGTTTATGTAGATCCTACTCTGACAATAAGAGTTCAAGGATCGTACAATGTAGGAAATGGTCTGATTAATTCTGAGAAGATGACTGTTGTACATTTTGGTTTATTGTACTTTGTGTTAACACGAAGTAACTTGGAGAGAGGCATGTTGGAAATGAATGTTAGTACTTTGAAAATAAAAGCGCTTCTGATAAAAGAAGAACACCTCGAACGAAGAAATATAATAGTAAACAACTAGTTAAACTCAATCCATAAATTTCCCTACTTTAGCACCTTCGAATCCTGATTTTTTTTTTTTAATAATCTTCGTTTTAAATCGAATTCATTATGTGAGACATACGCGTTTATCGTGGTTCGACGAAAGAATATTCCTACTTAATCATTGTATCGTGAAAATATACGAGCTATAAGAAAGGAAATATACGAGACCTATAAGAAAGGAATCTCACGTGTTATAGAAATCTGGAACCATTGAATTAAATGACAAACGAGAAAAAAGAAGACCGAGTAATGCGGAGAAGACGAACCACATTACACAGAACAAAATATTCCGTCTGATACGTGACGATACATCCGAGGCAACGACAAAAGATCGACAACAGAAATTTCCTCGTTCTGTCCACTCTAATCATGGTTTCGCTAGACTTTCATCGTGTAATTCTGTTTGGCCTCGAACCGGCCACTTCCGCGAGTTCAACCCCCGACGCTTACGCAACGATCTCTTTCAGCGTGTACTCGCGGGAGTAGTGTGCAACCCACGTCTTTAAAGAGGCACACTCACTCGCCGCGTGCGACTTTGATTATCATCAAACGAACCTTCGTCACGTGTCTTCAAAATGAAAGAAAGACACCACTGCAGAAGATTGGTTCACCGATCTTGGAAAATCGATCGATTGCTCGAACGAACTATAAACACTTGCAAACTTGATACAGTTGTACATCAATCGTATATAAATTGCCTAAATAAACATCCAAGACAATTGGATCTAATTGTAAGAGAATTAGAAATTCCAATTTGAAACTGAATTCTTTTTGATTCCTCGCCCATGCCTACCTGTCGCGTGTCGTCACGATCTAGCTTCTTCCCTTGTTTCCGATCGCCTAAATCAGCCAAACACACATACACACACGCAACGACAGTATGTACGAGTATGTAGCGTGACGAGCATGCACCGTACACGTGCCCACGTTCGTATACACACCTGCACGTGTTATTCCTGGATGACGAGTGCCGTGTGTGGCACGGACGACTACGAAGGAAGGAAGGAGCCCCCGTTCGCACCTGGGCCTCGCCGTGTGTATCTGTTGTATCTCTTGCTCGCGTGGCGTATCCTTTCTTTCTTGCTTTTTTCACTCGAGAGCCGCGAGATCGCTCGTGGCCCAATTGAACCGCGTACGGTTTGATACGGTTCGATCCTCGCACTGCTCGAACACCCGCGTCGGACTTTTCCTCCTTTATATCCTTCCGTAGGATCTTCCGTTGGCCCGTATGCGCGCGAGGATGCGTGTGCCGGCGGATGGAGTGTGCACGGACACTCGGTACAACGTTGTTGTTCGCGTGTGCGTGTCGAGAGGGTTGTTGTGTACGCTGCTGGGTCACCAGTGTATATATCTCTCCCTCTCTCTCTCTCTCTCTCTCTCGCTCTCTCTCTCACTCTCACTCTCACTCTTTCTCTCTCTCTCTCTCTCTCCCTCTATCTCTCTCTGCTTCTACATATATATATATACATAGACGTAAGTTTGTATACGTATATGTATATATACGTATACAGGGTGTACGCGTGTGTAAACGACGACGTGCCGCCGCGAACCAGAGGTCTGTCAGACGGGGACGCGCGTCGACGGTGATTACGGGGCGAGAACGTGATACAACAAGCGAGAGGAACGGGTAACACACAGCTCGGTGTACCAGCGGAGACTGCCGGGTCCCTCACGGTCTCGCCGAGTGCTGGCCGCTATAGTGGAAACGACATATACCGTGCTCGTAGCGTGTGTATACGTACGCTGCGTTGCTGGATTCTCAACGCGAATCAGCGCGTGGAGGGGTCGAACGGGACGGTCGGGGAAGTACGACGTTTCTACGAGAAGGAGAGGGATGGAGGGGAGGGGAGAAGAATCGTCGAGATCCGTCGGAGGGGGAGGAAGAGCGTGACCGAGCGTAGGGGCGGTGTGGAATGAGCGGAGGGGAAGGAGGAAGGCGCACGCTCTAGGCGCTATGACGTAACTCGAGTCATCCTGGATGTACGTGTCGTATGCTGGTGGGGAGACGGAGGGGAGGCAACAGTGGCGCTCAGCGAAAGGAGTGGGGAATGTACATACCTTGGAGGGGAAAGAGTGCAAGGGCGCAGTAGTAGGGGAACAGTAAACGGAAGGAGGGGAGGATGGCGGTCATTAGTGCTACTGGGACACGGAAGCGAATCCTTCTCGCTACCTTCCCCTCGCTCCTCCTCACGGCCCGTTTCGCGACCCGGCACCAGTAACCACCCACTCTTTTCTGTTTCTCTCTCTCTCTCTCTCTCTCTCTCTCTCTCGGGTCTCTCATGCTCCCTGTATATATTTTCCACGCTCGTTCCTCTCTTTCCCTCCGTTTCGCCTTGCTCCGTTGCTGCGTTCCGCTCCCGCTCGCCTATCCTTTCTCTCGCCTCGCGCGTTCCGAGTATTATCTATATAATACGAACGGCCCGGGGGTGCGCCTGCACTCTGCAGCTGCATACAACCCCCTTTTGCAGAGCCCAGTGCCAACTACGAAAGAGAGAGAAAGAGAGAAAGAGAGAGTATACATCCACGAGTATGAACACGATTAGGCCGCGCTCGCGACCTCGTCCTTGCCAGTCAGCCAAGATCGGGGCCGTTACATTGCCTTGCTTCGTTTCCGCTTGCTGCTCATTCGCTCGTTTCTCCTACACTCGCTCGTAGCCGCTTCGGTTTCTTTCAAACGACACGCGGAATGAAACGCGTTGACCCTTTCGCGGTCTACGGCTTGATCCGACCAACCTGCCTCGCCGACGATCTCGGTGGGCCACCTGACTATTATGCTTGACAAAAACTGTCACAAGTCGATGATATATCACTTTCGTAGTTTTGTCTCGAGGCAGACAATTAGTGGAATTGTTCAAAGCCTCTCATATACGAACGTTGAGTTTTGTCAATATGACGATGCAATCTAAAAATTGTGGTAATACCGATTTACATTCTCATAAAAATCAGGCAATCTTATTTCTCCCCGAAACGAAACGATCACGCACAGATGGATGAATTACTCAACCTTGCCCGACACAAGTCCATGTCCACGACAGTGCAAGTCCACTCGGACGTCGGTCGATCGATCAAACGTGCATAAAAGCAGCATTCTCTCTCTTTCTCTCTCTCTCTTCTGTAGAGCAACGAAACTTCAACTTTATCGGCAAAGGGAGGTAAACTTGGGAGCGAAACCGCGACGAGCGGACAGCTCCACTTTCACCGGAATACGTTCGTCTAATTAACGCGCGTACCTAATTATAGAATCGGTGACAATCGGCGCGGCGCGGCCTGTCGATAAACGGAAACCGGGAATCAACCTGATTCAGCAAACGACTGGGCGAATCACCTTGACGAGGGTGGACAAAGGCGTTCTCGAGGGTGACTGTCGGAGCCTTGACCCAAAAACCGTTCGCGTTGCTCCGTCGTTCGGCTCGGCTTAATGGCTATTTCGTTGGGGAACTTCGCGTCTGGCCGAAAACAGCCAGAATCTCTCTCTCTCTCTCGTCGATCAACCGGGGAGAATCCAGTTATCGTCGTAACTGCTTCCGTCTCTATTACCAATTACATTTTATGGCTCCCGGAACTTGGCCGTCTTCTCGCGGTCTCTATCTCCGCTGAGAACACTGTTTACCACGGCGGACCGAAGTTTTAGTAAATTATTGGCAGAGTTTTAGAGCCTGCAATTTAAGCGGCCCGACGCGACGATGCGCTGAAGTGTTGTGCACTTGGATATTTTTACGACTAGCATTGGTCTCTTGATAAATATATTTGGTCTTCCTAATCGTTTAACGTCAGTCAGTCTTTACAACGTGTGTCTACACAAGTATAATGAAACGTATCTAACAATGTATCTAACGAATGATATATGAAATATACCGCAGAGTGATTCGTGTAACTGTAACAAGTTAAACATTTCGTTGAAGTCAAAAGAAAGTGTTAAATGGAAAATGGAAAATTTAGCACACTGCAATTACTCGTGAAACATTTAGAAATATATATATACCAGTTACAAGACAGCATATACTTCATGGAAATCACAAAAATGTTTAAACAGTCAGTTGCTCTTTGAATGCTTCAAATAACTATTCACAATTCGATATTTTCGTTTACAAGAAATATATAATATATCTCTTCTATATATTTTCAAATTGGTCTCGAATTTCAATATAATCAGTCGTGTCTCATCGAGATGTCAATGAAATCCTCGTAGTGTGAATATTTCTGGCGATACAATTCAAATACTCATACAATATATAGTTTGAATATCGTATGGCCAGCCTCGAGCAACGAACACATAAAGATGTATCATACAGTGGCTGCTCCCCGTCCACGAGGCGATTTGAAAATATTTATTACAGAATTTCATATGTATCGGTGGGAAATCAGCATCGACCTTCGCACCCTGTCGCCCGCGCCGTTCCATTCTCCGCAACAGTCGCCACCTAAATCTAAATCTCCCGTACGAAACGAAACTGCCAGAAGGGAGGTGTGCATGCAACCCGGTTTTCCTGCCGGCTTCCTGTCAAATGTCAAAGTTCAGTACACCGGTACTTCTGGCTGATCGATATCGCCGGGGTGTTCCATTCGGCGGCAGCCAGCCGGCGCGAAGTTGGAAACGCGCGATCGTCTTCCTCGCGAGGATGGACGAAGCGGACGACACGGATTTGACTTTCGACGGGGGAGATGTTGGGAGGACAGGGGAGGGGATCTTTCGCGGGATTTTCTCCGAGGTACCCCCGCCACGCCCAGGCGCGCGTAGGCTGAACCGCGAGCGCCAGTCGAAAGGGTAAAGGGCGCGTGCAGCCTGGAATTCTAGCGACCACCGGCAGGAAATCAATTACCGGGGGCTTCAAATCCCACGACGACCACGTCTCTCCTATCGATCTTCCTCCCACGGAAGTATCCGCGGCCGCATCTTGCATCCGCTTGCATGAAAATCTCGTCGATCGTTGCGTGTCGTCAGGCCGACTGGCCTTGGGAATTTTATCTTCCGGAGAAATGCAGTGTAAGTAAGTGCTCTAACAGAGACGACAATTTGGTAGTAACTAAAGTGAATTCCACTTTAATTTAGAATTATTTTCTAAATCCGTTCTAATATATCGTGTATTTCTTCTGTTTCAGGTAAGAAACAAGGTGGATACAAGGATTTTCACCAAACTGAAGTAAGTCGAAAGTTATTGTCGTATGCTTGCATACGTTCGTTTCTCCAGTCAACTAAAGTTGTTTC
This sequence comes from Heterotrigona itama, assembly GCA_903986555.1. NCBI lineage: Eukaryota > Metazoa > Arthropoda > Insecta > Hymenoptera > Apidae > Heterotrigona > Heterotrigona itama. The sequence continues at coordinate 52,588 of CAJDYZ010010087.1, read as the reverse complement.
GCACTTGTTGCTCAAAAGTATTATTTTTACCAAAATACGTCCATCTATATTTATATCTCGCGAAAGATATGTCACTGTACAGAGACTTGAATTTCCTCTTTGCAAACTTACATTGTCAAATTCTTCCTTTGAACATCGGAAAAGGGAATTCCAACGATTTCTTCCGCCATAAGGTCGCATCAAAATTTAGAAGAGTTTCAACGAGTCATCTCCGGCGAGTTAATCCTGAAAAAATGAAATCGACGCACGCTCCTCGAATCATGCACGAGGATTGACCTTTCTGTTCAATCGTCGCGCGTCGTTGCATCTTGCGAGATGAGGCAGCTCCGCGATATATCTCGCGTAGCATAACGCTAGTTACGAGCAACGCGTGTTGCAGCTGCGTGCGACACTTGCGTGACATCGCGGTGTGCATGTTCGCGAATACGCGGCGAGACCGTTGCCGATGGAACGTGCAATTTAATTGAAACACTACGCTCCGTTCGTATGCATACGATCAACGTTGGCCGACGACGTGCGTGCGTGCGTGCATGCCGCTGGCGAGCTATTCGCGCGAATAACGGAACGACTCGGAACAGCGCGGTTAACGCGCGTGAAAATCCACGGTTTTCCTTGTGTGCGGTTGATTGTTGATTGTATGCTAAGCAGCGTGCGCGATGGCTGTGTGATTTGCTAGACTGTCGGTTACGCAGGATGGAAAAAGCTTGTCGGTTTAGAACACGTCGCGCGGATATGTGCGTGTAGTTCCTGCCGCGAGTATCGAGTAATTTCAGGGGGCGATCATTCGGATCATTCTTTTGTCACGGGTGATTGATCTGAATAGGAGTTCAGCGATTGATTCAACGAGCGATTGTAGCTTTCAAAGTTTAGGTGTTGATAATATTATCGATTCGTTTTTCAAGCAGGTGACGATATTTTTAAATGTTTCCGATTTGACCGAGAGTGATAAGTAACATTGCATTTCGACATACGATTTCGAGCGATTTGATATATTTATCAGTTTATTTATATTTATTAGTTTCATCTGATTTAGTTCGTATTCGTTGCTACTGAAAAAAATTGTTGCGCGTTTTTCAAATATTTTTATTTATTTTTACCATTGACATAATTAGTACATTTTATTATTGTTAATATTTAATAATTATTAAATATTTTTATTTTATGCGTACGAAATTCAAATTATTTTATGGATTATTCGTGCAATTTGCGTTATGGCATGATATGGATTGATTGTACTTTGAAAAACGATGCATAAATTGTTTTATTTTTATCTTTTAAATATTTCACTTGGTGCTTAACGGGTCGAGTGCTTAAAATGATGCGTGAATAACAGTGAATATTTTAAGTAAGAATTGTTAAATTTCTGTTCACTTTTCTGAACTTCAAACTTTTCCCGAGCTTTTCAGTATAATTTCGAAATGAAACTGAAGCGTGAGTTGTTCGATATAGTACGGCACAACATTAACAGAATTCATTATTTCATTAAACAGTGCATGCACTCTGACCTTTTAATGTCAGATCATCTTAAAAAGCACCTCATCTTTTAACTTCTGATTTTTCCCATTTTTAGATCGTGAATTTTTTAAAGAAAGAATTTCTAATTTTAGAAAATGCGACGTTTCGTAATTTGAAGTTTATCAAAATGAGGAGAAGTGATTATTCGTGTCAATGAGTAAACGAGGGTTTAACTTATTTTTTGCGAACGTATTATTGTACGCGAAATATTTGTTCGCAAATACTCTTGCTTCTCTTGATTGTATCTGATTGCATTTAATACAGGAGCAATATTTATTCGGATTAATTTGTATTTAATTATTCTACAGGCATTTATAATAAATAATTCCCTGCCAATCTCGCTAAATACACGGCAGAACTTAATATCGATTCTCAACGACGGAACTGCAAACAAACTGAATAAATCAATAGGAATAAATTTGAAGTTGTATGCTCCCTTTCGTTTTAGACCGTCTTGTTTGTTATTATCAATTAAACAGCGATGTTTAAGCTACACTTATTTCAGAATTGGAAAAGTGAAATACTACTTTGTAGATACAACAAGGTATAGATTGCGTTTACAATTGTATTTAGCAATTTAAAATATTTTAACAATTGAAAAAAATTTTTTTATGAGTATTGAGTATTGAAAATAAAAAATATAATGCGTAGGACTTTCGAGGAAAAGTATATACATATACACTCTGTACACTGAGAGTCGTGGAACAAGTGGTTAAGGATGATCATAGTCAGACACTTCTGCGCAGTAACCATATATACACGGTGATTCGCGAAATGTGATTTTCTTAATTTACTTTCTATTTAATGAACCGATTAAAATTTCTTTCATGTCCAGATGA
>CAJDYZ010010087.1:485-20852 GCA_903986555.1 Heterotrigona itama | reverse complement strand
TGTTGAAACACTGAAATAATCCACTCTTTGTTATAAAAAATGAAATTCGACAAGATTGTCTCCTACATGCGAAGGAATTAATCACATAAACAGACAGTTTTCACAAAATTTAGACTTAAAGAGAACAAAAATAAGCAAACATTCTGATTGATCTCGAGCATCAATTTAGGTCTGAATGACGTCCTTTCGAATATTTTTATTCGCCACATGAAGAAGACAAAATTAAACGATAAAATTGTTTCTTACTCGGGAACAAGTCGATCGTAGAGTCGGATGGTGACTTGACTGTAACGGGAAAAAAAAGAAAAAAAAATTGGAAGGAGGAAACACGTAAGGATAAAAACGCGTGGTTGCGATTTTTCATCTTTCTCCTGCCGGTTTCTCTCGTGTCTCGCGTAAAGAACGCGCTGCGCCGCCTTTCAAGGGAACGATCGGCTCGTTCTTCTATTTTTCCATTTGCATAACTTAACCGGCTTGCCCCGCCATTTTTCCATTTACATAGCATAAACGACCTGTCCCTCTATTTTTCTCTATTCTCCTCGTCCGACTTCTTCGCAACGAGACTCTCGATTCCCCTCGCCTTCCTTCTCGATCCCTTGCTCTTCGACTTTTCGTAGGCGACGATCTATCGGAAAGTGAAATGGCAGGAAACGCGAAGCGAACGAAGAAGAAAGAGGAAAGAAGGAAGGAGGAAAGGGAAACACCGACAACGGGGAAATATGAAAATCAATACGTGTGAGTTTCGCGCGGCTTATTTGTCGGCAAACCTCGACAAATAACTCGACATTGTGACCGGGATTTGTCGCAACTCCACTTGCAACTGGGACAGTTCCATCCTCCTCACCCCTCACGGAGAAACGTCGCGTACCCTGTACAAGCCAGCTCTGACAATCTGTTCCGCCATAGGACACGTTTTATTAACGCCGATGCGAGGGAAAATTGAAAGGCCTCGCGCGAAATTTCATCAAATTCGCCGTAACCGGGCTTGCTCGTTCGTTCGCTTGCAAGGTTTCAATTGCCGGTCAATTACCGAACGATTCAACTGGTAATCTGCAAACTATTATATAATTCTGTGAAGCGACTTTTCGTATCTAAAAGTGATGTAAGTGCAATGACGTGGCAACTATGCATCTTCAAATTTTCAAGTCATAGAATGGAGAATTCGAGATAGAATTGAAAGAGTGGATCTTGCACGACCACTCGAAATTTCTTCTAACCACCTGTTTACCAATCCGCACGAGAAACGATATTGCTCGATTATTAATTCTCGATGCATACAACGACAAGTATAAAATTGATACAAGTCTCACTTGAATTTGAATTAATGTTCAAGTTTGATGATTATAAACTTCGTGCTTATTATCGAGTTTAACATTTTCAACAACTGTCGATTCGCTTGTTGAGCTCAATTCCTGCAGAAACCGAAATAAATTTCGCTCGATCGAGTTAAAACGTTGCCTCGTTGTTCCCTGCTCGCGTTCGAGCCTAAATTCCGCGGCCGTCCGTCACGTCGTACATATTTCCGTCGAATTTCAGCCCCGCGAATCGGACAGAAATTTCACGTCAGCCGAAATTGACGTTCGTAACCGATTAGAACGACGGTTCCGTGGCGGGACGCGTTTGGAATTAGTTCCAAACTGACGTGCATCACAGTGGAAGACTGATTTATTTCAGAAGTGAAACTTAGTCCGCGGATCTAACGTGGCTTAATATAAACTGGAGATGCACACGTTCGAGGCCCCCTCCCCCTCCCCTCTGTACCCAAGTCATCTAATGCGAATCTAATTTCGGTTTAACCCAGATCCGTCGGGAACGGTGTTCGTAGTTTTACACAAGCGCCGCGGAACGCGTTGATGGTGTTTCTGAAGTTTGACGCGTTAGAAAGGGACGAAATTGGTCGATATCGCCATTGCCAGAGAGAGATAGAGAAAGAGAGAGAGAGGAGTTATAGAATGCGGTATTTCCGTAACAAATTTCCGAATGTTTTCACATCGGGATGTGAATTTCTCTCGCAAGCCTGCGAGAAGAGGGAAGCGTTCCAATTGATCGGAGAGAGCTCATGCTCTCTCGTTAGGACAAATATTTGCGCTGCCAAGTTTGTACTTTCGATTGCATACTGTTTCGCGGACGGGGAAACGTTCGCTCGTTTCCAACGAAATAAGTTTCGTGCGACGGGGACGGACTATTTTCGCGGAATAGGTTTTGCCGATTGTTGTTTAGCTGACTCGGTGGCTCGTTTCGATTGGACCTTTGTTAGTTTGTTGTTACATTAGATCGCTGCGGGCGAAATGAACAGATCGTTTTCGATATAAATTTCAATTTATCGTTATTTATTTCCCGAGTATAAACTTTCCTCAAAATGGAATTAATCAAATTTCGACGCTGGTTTGTACGTTAAAAAATCGATGTTTTGATTATTAGAACATCGTTGAAATCTTTAGTCAATTATCGTTGATTGTTTTTCATATTTTTATTTACAATTTCTAGATTCTTTTTCTCATAAATGGCAGTTATTCAGAGATTTGCATTGCTATTACGAGCAACGTTTATGTTATTAAATCAAAGTCTCGAGTTTTGTGAAAATTCCTCGCTGTTTCTTTTAATGATCAATTAACCGGAAATTAGTTGTATTAAATTCGACAAGGTTCGAGCTTCAAATCGTCGTTTAGCAAAGATTATTTTCCAACAGTTTCAGTCACTGATAATAATTTCTGCACGCTACGTGCAACAATTTAATGCACATTCGGTTTTCCATAAAAATTCAGAAATTTCGAGAAAACGAGAAAAGACAGTGAGATCGTCGTGTCTTGATGCTCGTTATTTAAGACCAAAGTCATCGTTTCTCCACCATTTTTTGCCTATAGGCTATATTTATCCTCCCTCTGTTGAATTATCCAACGTATTACACTCTATTTAAACGAAGAATCGCGAACAAGACGATGAACCGAAGGCGACAACCGATCCGCTTGCGATACGTATGTGACCCGTGTCGCATTTTTACTAAACCGCCGCGAAGAAAGATCTAGCGGGTTGTAAAACGACGTTAAACAGCCACCGTGTGTATTTTGTCACGAAGAAAGAGCAGCCGTGAGAGATCTTTCTCGTCGGATCAGAAATAACTGAGAGAGAAAATTGATAGAACGAACCGGGAGGAAATAATTCTAGAAAAATCGTCGAGCTACCGTGGCAATTTTCATTCTTTAAAATTCGTATCGTGATTTTTTCGCAAAGAGAAGAGAATTCACAAAGAGAAAATTATTAAAATAAAAATGACTTGTTTTGGTAGTACAAATAAAGTCGACAAATTGAAAAGTTAATTAGCTCGTAATTTCAGTCTGTTATTAAATTTCCTTCGATGCCGGAAGAAGGATTTGGTCTATCCTCTGAGAAACGATGAAATTTCCATCGTAGCGTCAAACTCGTTGTTAATATACACGTTGACCTTGCACTCGGAGGACAGCGAAGATCGAAAGAGCAGCCAAGCCGAAGAGCAGGAGGATATATCACGTTTTACCCCGAGGCGTGGCACGTGCTTCGGATAAGATCGTGCGCTGAGCAATATCGAACTGCAAGACCCAAGAGTTATGGAAACCACGTTGGACCACCCTGTGGATCTAACTCGGGATTCCAAGACCAAAGAGTCGTAGAACCTGCTCTGGATCATCGTGAACCTCTCCGACTCCCGACAGTGAAATCCCAAGAGTCTTAGCGAGCGTAGGATCGAACTATCGTACACGTATTTTTGAGCCCGCAGTAACGCACCGATTTCATTCGAAACACACATTAATTTTCGGAATCTTTTTCTGTGAGGTAGTTTAAAGGTAGTTCTGAACGCGATTTCACAGTCGTGAGATTTTGAAGAAGATGTTGGTTCAAGGTCCAATCTTTAGAGATCTCTCGCGGTCCGATCGTTAGAGCGATTGAAGATTCCTTGAGCATTTGGAAGATTAATAAACTTACAACTCTTGAATCTCAATATTTGAGATCCCGTGGTCTTGGATAATCCTTTAATGGATTGAACGTAGCGCGATCGAATTCCAGACTTTCCTTGATTCGCTTGCAAATTGTGGAGGGTGACTGGCAAAATCACGACGAAGGAACAAGAAACAATGAATACTGCTTTCTAAGTAACCATTAAAATGTAATTGCAAAATATAAAACGTCAAAAGTACAATGTTTGTAGCAAACCTAACCTAAAACGTCGTTACAACGTTTGACAACGAACCTAACCTAAAAATGTGAAATGACGCACAGAGATTCCCAGTGCGTTAATTACATTGTACGAAAGAGGAAGAAATTCATAAGTTAAGAAGCGACGAGATACAATTGCAGGACAGTTAGAACAGAATGGTTTTTGTTTCTTGCTCTTTTGACCGATAGCACAGTGACCCAGTGATACCAGATGGAATTTTCTGGCCAGAGCTGCTGCTGCTGGCTACTTTCGTTTGCCTTGAACAAACGAACCTGCGGGATAGAGATGGTTTTTACGGACGAGTTTTACGGACATTCTTCCTTTAGGCTGGGAACTCGCCGGATTTAATTAGAGCAAGCCGCAACCACAATGGACGTCCACGTGCACGTCCCGAAGGGATTTTATTTTCTGCGAATTTTCGACAGATTACTCGCGAATTGAAGTATTTCTCGTAGCCATTGAAATTTACGTTTTGAACTCTGCCAAGTCGAAATCATCTCTGTCGGAGGTCAACAGTTCTCTTACATTCTCGGTAAAATTAACTTCACTTATTTTCAACGTTATCGTTTACAGAAATTTTCGATTAAGATATGAATTTTGTGAGAATTGTGAGTATTCAGAGAATATTATTTTAGTCAGTTACTTAATTTATTATTTATTATTCTTTTTCACTTTAATGTTCCCGAATGCTTTTCTAACGTTCTTACGTCCTAACGTTCAAGACGAGTTATTAAAACAAAAAAATAGTATCATTTCTATCAAAAATAAATTACATCGTAATTTATAAATACTAAAACCGACTAAACAGAATCAGTTCGGTTTTTATTAATTATTAATTCCATAATTACAAAAGTATTTGTTTAAGAAACGTCCCAACTGATTTCCAATTTTCCAACGACGAGTTAACTTTGCTTTTTCAACGCAAGACCAACGGATTTAATAATGACACACTATGCGTCAGTCTTTCTTCTCATTCCTTCCAAGACGAGTCTCGTTGTTCCACGCCAGACGGTCAAATCGCATTTCTGTTCTCCTGAAACGTCGTTTCCGCGTGACTTTGATTTTAATTAAACTTCTGCCGGAAACTCGTCGAAGACTCACGCCGGACGTGATCAGGCGGGAATACTTTCGCGACCGCGCCGCGACGACACTATAACAAATACCGTTCGCGCGGAACGAGCCAGAAAGAGGAGAAGGAATTGCAGCTGCAGCCGGTGACAAGTTCGCTGGCAATAAGTTCGCCTCTCTCTCTCTCTCTTTCTCGGCAAAGAGAATAAACTTTGGACAGACGCGGAATTCGTTCGTGCGCCTCGGTTCGTTTGCAGCCACGTGCTTGACAGCTCTTCGATCTCGTATCGCTGGGAATTCGCGTCCAACTGGATCTACGTCCGAGCAATTTTCACTCGTTCCCCTCGCTCTGAGAAAACATCGAAGTGTCGTGGATTCTTATATATCACGTAGGAAAAGCACTGGCTTTTTCTTCGGTGTCGATTAATTGTTTCGAAAATGTCCAAAGTAATTCCGTACGCTGCGTTTCCCTGTGTAAACGTACCAGAAACGATATCGAACCTTCGTTCGATTTATTACATTAAAAGTATTGTTATATCGTTAATTGTAACTTTGACAAAGAGCTGTGAATTTAAGGGACTACGTTGATTACTTATTTCGAAGGAAAATTATCTCATCTAGACTAACCTAAAGCTAAAGAAGTGCTGTTTGGATTTATAAAAAGAAATGGAAACACCTTGTCGGCCTAACTTCGATTTTGTCGTATTTCTTACAAAAAACGAGAAACTGGAAAAGAAAAAAAGAAAAAGGAAAGGAAATCCACTACTTTCGTTCGACTTTAAATACATACGTATGTGGCTGCATAGTTGGAATTGAAGTTGTTCAGCCACCGTGGAGAAATCGAGCATCGCCTCGCCCCTCCCGATGAAAAGGAGCATTCGTTAGAGGGGTAATTAATTTTTCGCCTCGTTCAAAGGCAATCTCGCTCACGCGAAACAGCTTACGGCGGAACGGTTTTCCGGCCGGGGCTCCGGAGAAATTCATCATCGCCAATGCGGAATAGATTAATGTCGCTTCTCGCGGCTACGGCTAGAGAAGGGGATTGGCGAATGGGGGTAGGAGGGAGCGGTAGCTTTCATCCTCGTCAATGCTGGAAACTTCCAGGCTCCGCCACTCAGCAAGTTAGGGCCAGGCCGCTAAATTACTTCGAATCGAGTTGCTCTCAAAGGGGTCCCTCCGCCTCCTTCTCGTCGTCCTCTCCCTCCTTCTCGTCGTGCCTGACCTAACTATCCTGCACAGTCTGCCACGCAATTCCGCAAGCCAGGCTTACCAATCGATCGAAATTGCCTGGTCTCGATTGCCAGTTCTCTCTGCTTCAGTGGTTTCATTGCGAGAGAAAAATGAGGGGGCCAGAAGGTGGAAATCGACGACGCGGGTACGCAGCGAGAGACCACGGCACTAGGATCTGAGATTTGTGCGCGAAGGAGCGATTAAAAGTAGATTCTGGGGTCTTCGAGTGGGTCGGGACCTTTTTCGAAGAAACACTTTTGAATTGGTATTGGGCAATCGAAATTGAAATTTTTTGAAAGTTAAGTACTGTTGTGGGAAAAAACTGCGGAGGTTTAGGAAAAGTAAGAGAATTTTTGGGGAAAGTAGATTTCTTATGAAGACTAAGTTTGAGATTTTGAAAGGAAGGAATCCTTGGAGGAGCATCTGGGAAGTTGATTTAAACTTTTACTACATCCTTTCATCCTCGAGATTTCCCTCTCTCTAATTTCCCTGATGTAAAACATTTTTCCTGACGAAACTAACAAATATGACACGGGTATAATGAACGAGACAACGATATGAAAGTCGCCGGACGATTCGATCGAGGAAATTCTGTGGAATAAATCCTCTGAGGATACTGAGTCGCGTGGTTTCGCGCGCGAACGTGACGCGCGTATGCCTCGTAATTTCCACGGCGGTATCGGCAAGAACTCGGAAAATACGAACGGATCGGCGAGAAAGTCGCGAACAATGCGGCGCGGGCACGCGAGCCCCGTTTTCGAGAACAGGGTCGGCCGATGTCCCGGACGAAAGTAATGCCTGCGACGTGCCTTCCGTGCCGGGTACACGCCGAAACCAGCGTCTCGAATATCTAGCGAAGCGATCGTGCTGTCGGAATGGGGAACGAGGGAGTTCCGATCGTCCTCCTCTGTTTCCCTGTTTTCCCTCGCCAAGTGTTATCGCGCCATCTTTTCGCAACTTGCACGGATTCTCCCTCTTTTTACGTGGCTACGTGTGTACGATACTTGCTTCCACATGGACCAGTAGAGACGAATTGAGATTCTTTCGAAATCGTTGATCCATGAGTTTATTCTAGGGACAATTGCGATAAATTATATTTTTGGAAAATAAGCTCTGCGATCGGGGGCAACTTTTAATAAAGTGTCAGTTGATAGATCTATAGAAATTTATTACAATTCGAAGCTGTAATTATTTATGATAATTCACAAGTTGAAGCTGAGACCCCTTCGAAATTGTTGATCGAAGAATTTATGTTGATAGATCAATGAAATTATGCAAATTGATCGCAATTATTTATCTATTTAATTATAAAAATTTATTAAAATGATTTTATTATAATTATTTATATAATTTTATTACAATTATTTTATATGATTCTCTTGTAATTATTTGTCTATCCAATTGTGAAAATTTATCAAAATGATCTTTAATGAATAATTTCTCCTCTTTCTTCGTTGTCACAGTCTCTTTGTTAAATATTATTTCGTTTATTCCGCGGAGTAATTAGACTCAATCACGAAAGTTTGTTGAAATCATTTTTAACGAATGACAATTTTCAACATTCACACGTGTCAATCCCCTCTTTAATGTTATTTTACTTATTACGCGGGATAACTTATATAGTTTAAGGGTGGTTAGAAATCTCGGTCGTGCAATTGAAACTAGTTAAGGTGTAATTTATTGGCGAGGTTAGCATCCTTTAAGGTCGGATGATTCAGGGTGGAACGAATTCGCGGAGATTTGTAGGGGGTAGAAGAATCGGGCGGCTAGGGGTTTAATTAATTAGAAGGTGGATGTTACTTTCGAAGGTTATTGGCGAGGAAATGGGAGAATCTGAAGATAATTTATTTCCTCGAAAGAGCAAAGTGTCTAAAATTGTAACACCCTCTTCATTTTCTCATCGGGAAGTTCGGTTATAAAACTCAACTTTCGTTTCATTAATGTCACCATCATTTTAACTTATATTATATACTACGTAAAAATTTATATCAAATTTTATTTTCTAAGAACTATTTACTAAGAAGAAATAAGAAGAAGCTCCAAGAATTTGTTTAATATTTTTCAGCAACTTTGCTCGTCGAGGCAAAATTTTTTCTTCTTCTTTTTATTAATTCGCGAATAAAACTTGGAAAAATTGCATTTTTCCCCCAGCTTGGGATCTTTCGTTCAGTGATGCGTTGCCAGTGCAGTTGAAAATCGAAAGCACGCGTAAACAGACGGCTTCGCATCGATCGGTTGGCGAAATTTTGAAAATTCGAGGCAAGCGGTGAATCGCGAGTGAATCGGCCGGCAAACGTTAATCACCGTTTCAGCGGATTAATAATATCCACCGGTGACCCAGATTCTTTGTTTCGCCACCCCGTGCGATCGGAATATCTTGCTGGCAGGCGTTTACGCGCGCCCTCGAATTCGTGGCTGCGAGCCTGAGGAATTCCTCGCGGGTCGATAGCTTCCGAATTCCCGGGCCTCATCTTTGAGATTCTTCGCCATCGCATTCTTTCCTTGACACTTTGACAGTTCGATGAAATTTTCGACGGCCAGGTATTAATTGTCGAACAATTATTAATTTAATAAAATGTATTCGTGTTATCATTGTACGAATATACATTATATTAAATCGATATAAGTATCGCCACGTAAATATATTTTATTAAATTAATTCAGTGACTTAAACTTCGTTCATCCACTTTATGAAGAATAAAAAAATTCTGGAGTGTATCGGTACACATACTTTCAACGTGTCTAATTTTAACTTGTCGACAGTATCACAGTTTCATTGAAATATCGTTATTTCAATTTCACCTAGCGTAATTATCCGCGTTAATTAAAAATCACTTTATGATTTTTTTTTAATAAAATTTATTTGCCCGGATCGTTCTCAAGTGAGGAAAAGGAAACCAGAAAATGCTCGTACAATTTCAAACGACGAGATGAGAAGAAATGGAGTTGGATTAGCTTAATTAAAGGGAAACGATCGACACAGTCCATTCCTAACTCGACGTCAAGTCCTTCCATTGCCAGGTTGCTTACTCCTCCTTTGTTTTTTTCTTTTCTCTTCTTTTTAATTATCATCCTTTATCTGCTGTGATTCCCCCGTCTTTCACTAGCTTTTTCAAGCCAGCGTAGCAAAGGTACAAACACCGAATTCACAATTTTCCCCCCCTTCCCGACCTTATTCGCGGAGGATCATCCTCCGCGAATAATAAATTGAATCTCGGTCTCATCCCTGGTTAGAGGGAGGGAAAAGGGCACTTTCGGATGAATCTCTAACGAGCAGCCACTTCTGGAAACGAGGGAACGGGGGAGACGAACCGACTGAAAAACGCAGACGATTCGCCGTGAAACAGACAAAAAAAGAAAAAGAAAAAAAAAGATGGAAAAATATCGATCGTTCCGCCGCGAATAACGAATAGACGAATGTGTTACATCTGTACGTGGTAAATTTTTAAATTCAGCGGAATTTAACTAATGTTCGATTGGCAATTGGCGAGAGAAGGTGGATAATGTTGATGGTTGATTAACTGCGAGAACTGTGGAAATTTATTTAATTTATTTGAAGAAGATTTCAGATGAAGCGAATTTTGGAATTTCAGTTTGAAGTTTCGTTCCTAATTTCATTCGACTAAATTCATATTCATTTAATACGATTGAATCGCGCGATTCTTCTTGAATTCATTTAATTCGTTTGAATTTCTGGTAGGATGTTTTGCTATACCAGTATAGAATCTCAACTAATATTACGTATCTTTTTTGTTTCAGGTAAGAGTTTACGCATTCAAGAAATTCAAATTCTTCATTCAGTAAGTTAAAACAATTTTTGCGAATCGTTAATTAGGAGAAAGTAGGCTTGATTACTAACTTAGAGAAAGTTAGTGAGTTCACGATATTTCGAGGATGTTTCTTCGATGTTTTTAAAATTTCATTACTTCATACACTTTCAAGAAATTTAAGATATCTCTAAAGATATCTACGATATCTAAAAATATACAATACGTGGTAAACGAAATTTACATCTTGTAATATAAATTCTTCTTTTTTTTTTTTTTAATTAGAGATATTAAAAATTGAGATCTTAGAAATTAAACGTTTCGAGTATTCTCTAGATGAAAACAAAAATTTCTTCGATTATGTGTACGGAAATAAAACTAATAGAATGAAAACGTCTTAAAGCTTCTAAATAACATGCTTCAAAGGGGGACAAAATATTGAGAGAATGAGATAGAAATAAGAAAGAGACCGTTATGTATACCGCGAAGAAAGGTACAAAAGCTGGAAGGTGGGAAAGGCAATAACTATACGTGGGAAACGGAGATACTCGAGGGGGGCGAGGGAGTATGAGGGTGCTTCGATTTAAACTCAACCGGGCTGCTCGTTCGATTAAATTGTGTGCTCCATTCAGGCCGTTTTCGCCTCGTGGTATTTCCACGATAATCGATACAGGGGTGACTCGCGTTGACTCCGAACCGGGGAAGGGGGTTCTGCCGATTAAGCGGAAGCTGCGGACCGCTCGAAATTCGAGGCTACGTTTCCGCCGCGTCCAACTTCTCGCACCGCAGCCGTAGCCGTAGCCCGCGCCAAGCAAATTAAATTTGCCGTCCCGGTGTATCGGCGGGCCGCTCTTTGTCCGCGAGAATTTGAATATAAAACCACGGTGATTCAGATTCTCGCCGCATTGGCGAGAATCGGCGAAGGCTGTCGGATCGGATGCGTCTCGGTCGGATGGAATTTACCTTCCAACGAATTGGAAACGAAGGAAGGGAACTACTGAAAGGGGAACTATTATCATTGGAACGATAACGTCGTCGTGTCGAGAAGTTTTATTGTCAAGTTGATGCTTCGAAGCTTGAATTTATTTGGTCGTCAATTATCAAGCACGTTGAAGAAGAAGGAATTTCCTATGAACGATATATGTTCAGCGTCGAGATGATTTGCAATAAAAATGTTGGAAATTTGTCGGAAGATTGCTGGGAATATCCTTCGAAAGAATTTTTCAATGCACAAATCAATTAAAGCAAACCACGAACGAAAAGACACTGTCCGAAGACCTATTCCGTGAATTTTCAAATCTTGAAATTGACTTCGGACAAGCCTGTCGAAACGAATACAAAAATTGAGATTAATCGATTAACACTCTTCAGAATTGACGTAAATTTTAAAATTCATACGAACCGCCCGATGTTCGTAATTGCAAGAGTGGCACCGACAAAACGTTCAATTCGCCACGAACTTGTTGAATTTCCGTCAATCCTTCGTTCCGCGATCACGAGGCGAATAAGCACGTGTCCTTTTCCGAAGGCAGAGGTCTTTGCAACTTTTTTTCGAGACTCGCGAGCGAGAGGCAACGGGCCGCCGTTAGTCAAAAGAATTCGTCGTTCTGTGAAATTACTTCTGCTGGAAAATTTCATTTATGCCGCGGAGAAGAAGGAGAGGATGGGGGAGGTAGGGGCGTCGTAATGATGGCGGCTGTTCACGTTCTTTATCCCGATCTCGGCTTGCTAATCTCGTCACCGGTGGCCATTAATTCGAACGTCGAATAAGAAGGAAAACGTCGTGGAAAACGCTTTCTCTCCCCTGCCTCCTGCAAACTCGAACTTTAATTTACGCTTTGTTGCCGCGAAAACGGAGGATAATTGAGGCTTTAGTTTCGTAAAATGATACGCGAGTTGGCGAGCGAACGAAGCAGGCACTCGTTTCATCGAAGAGATCGCAGACTTCTTTTCAGACGAACGAATTAATAGTAATAACGAGATAAAGGATAATGATAAACTATCGGTGACGAATAATAACGACTGCGAATTAATCACTGCGAGAACAACGATCACGTCGTGGTTCTTGAATTCGATTCTTAGAAGCGTAAGGGTTCCCTTTCAGAAGGAAGAACAGTTATTAGTTTTCGAGCTGCAAATTAGAATAAAGCTGTAACCAATTATGACATTCTTCCCAAGCAGTATTCAGATTATTATGGAGAATTGAAATACCATTTGAATGTAATGAACTTGCGAATAACTATCAACTGTGTATAGAATTCTGACTCTGTCGCTTGATATATACCAATTATATTTTTTACCATTGATTACTAATTAAATATGTTTAATTAAACATGACTTCACAATTACATTTCAATATCCAGTATCAAACATAAAAAAAAAAGAGAAAGACGTGTATATTATGCACTCGTGAGAGAGAAAGGAAAGACGTTCAAAACCACAGAAGAAAAGAAAAAAATTCAAAACGCAGGGAGAAAGAAATTCGAAAACACGGTGAAACCAAAATCGAGCAAGAATTCAATCGATTCGTTGCATCAATCTCACAGAATGAAGAATTTGATGCCCACAGAAATCCGTTCTCGTACGATCTCGCTAAAAGAAGAAACATCTCCGGAAAACAGGGAAAGAGGCTAGCGTTCTCGTCCTCGCAAGAGTTTAATATTTCATAGCACAGGGTAGCGAGTTAATTCGACGACGAGGAAGAAGAGGAAGAAGAAGAAAAAAAGAAACGCCGGGAATGCGAATTATTCTTGCGGTGGCGGTTCGAGTTCTCGCGATACGATGTCTGTCAAGATATTTTATAGGCTGGCGTCGAATTTTTTTCTCTCTCGAAGCGAGACGAAGTGGAGAAGTGCCGTCCTTGGCAAGTGTCTTTCAGAAAATTAGAATCGTTCTCGTCCGACCCGTTGGATGGTGTCTCTGCCTCTCCGCGGCAATGAATAAATTTGCTTGAAAAAGTAACGAGCGCACCATGGACCTTGCGCAACGCGATGCACCCTCTCGAGCTTCTCGCACCGGAAGGAGACTCTCCGAGGAGACTTTCTCTCTCTCTCTCTCTCTCTCTCTTTCTCTCTTGCGATTCTACGCTGGAAAATTGCGAGCAATCGTGAAACTCGGTGACGCGCCGCGCTCTGCTGATGGAATCTTCTCAGGGCGCTGGATATTGGAAGGAGTTTAGTTGGGCGTCGGTAGTTGAAGTTTAAATGGAGTTAGATGGCGGTGCCATTGATGCGCAATTACGAGTAGACGTTGTCAAATTTTGTTCTTGTTTCCGTTCGTCGAAAGTAAAATTTATCGTTTATTAATAAGTAACTTGTTAACAGTTGAATCAAGTAAACGTAGAATTAGCTAATTAAGAGATTCGGCTGAAACTACATTTTCAGAATAAAACGAACATATCTCGTACAAATGGACGAACGAAGATATTCAGAGT
This sequence comes from Heterotrigona itama, assembly GCA_903986555.1. Taxonomy (NCBI): domain Eukaryota; kingdom Metazoa; phylum Arthropoda; class Insecta; order Hymenoptera; family Apidae; genus Heterotrigona; species Heterotrigona itama. The sequence continues at coordinate 7,162 of CAJDYZ010010087.1, read as the reverse complement.
TCATTCGGAGAATTTTATTATGAATAGACGGCGGATTTTTATCTTTGCACTTGAAAACATGAGCTGAAAAAATGCATAAAAATTCGTCAAATATCCAAGCAAGAGTGTTAATTATAGTAATACGTAGGAAGAACAATTTTTCCGTCAAAATTATTTTTTCAAATATTGACGTTATCATCGAAGTATGTATATTCAAACTTACATTGTCAATTTTGAAACGTAACAGAAATTATCTCGTTTCATTAGCGAGTTATTATATAAAAATCTTATGAAAATATATAAGAATATTAAATATTGATTTTGTTTCAACTTTATTGAATCTTGAATCTACTGTTCTCAACAGGGATCGTGATACCACGATATTCATCAATAACATCTTTCACCACCAGCCATCCGATACTAAATCTCAATTTCATTTGCGAATATATCGGGAAGATTTATTAGAAACACTACAAATTAGCTTGAAATCAGCGCGTGTTAGTCGATAACTCACCAGCCGCTGATTGCGTGATTAACATTTAACGCAAACATCCCCGCGCCGAACATATAATTTCCGAGGCAAATCATGACAAGTGCCTTCATACTCGCACCCGATCCCAAATGATATAATCCACCCTCGGCTCGAGGATGAATCGTCGATCCATCCGTCAAACGCAACGAATTGTTTACATATTATTGTCACGCGTGAAAATCCTCTGCTAAACATTCGTCTCTTTCCATGTTTAATTTCCTCTCGACGCGATCCTGTGCGTTTCAGAGTCGATTCGTCCGAAAAGAAATCGGTCGCATGTTACATGTCAAGATTTGCAATTTTGTTTCCAAACGACCTTCGTCGTCATACCTATACTCGATCTTCCACAATATTTATACGTCTCAGAAGTGTGAATACGTAATTTGTGTAAAATTTTGATAAAAGGGTTATTTCAATGATCGATGCTTCATGGGTTAACCAGACTACCGGCAGCCCGGTGATCAACCCGAGAAGAGAGAGCCAGAGTGTGATAGAGCGTGAACCAGCTGCCTTGGCGTTTCTTTCGTTCTCAAAGAGAGCCAATTACTTGCCGAACGATCCCGGAATCACACGGGCAGACCAATGGATGGCGCTTCTGTTAGCCAGGGTCAGGTACTGCAATGCAGCTTTCACCCCCTCTTTCCCTCTCTTTCTCGCTGCTGCAGCCAGCTGCTGTTTCTCTCTTGTCACCCTTCGCGACACTCCACAACCTTCTCTCTCTCTCTCTCTCTCTCTCTCTCTCTTTCTGTCTCTCTTTCATACACGCGGCTCTCATCCTCTTCCCCTCCCTCGTGCTCGCACTTCCATTTTACGTGATTCGCCCTCTACCTCCACGTCTATTTTCCCTTCGCTCTTCGCGCTCCTCGTTCTCCTCTTCAAATGTCACCTCGCGGACGATTAACTTTTGCGCTGCGCCTCGTCCTCGCCTCGCCACTCTGCCACCTTTTTCACGGCCGTTTGATTGGAGCCAGCTCTTGACCACCAAAGGGTGGTCCATTAACCACTCACCCCGTGTAGCCACATCGTTTTCTTCGATTTTTTCCTGGGGAAGAGGAGGGTGGGGGACGCTGAACGTTCGCCGCTGAAAGTTCAGGTATGATTGGACGTTACCGGAACGAAATTCTCACGTTCGTCTCACAATCGTCGAACAAGGGGTGGTTGCAGAATGATTTTTGATTTCAACAGTATGTTTCATTTGGCTCAGATTAGATTTCTTTTAAGTGAATATTTTAGGTTACTCGAGTGTACGTGTAATTTAAAGAGAAATTTACAAGTGTTGTTATTTTATTTTTTTAAAATACGTTTATCTTATAGTGGCAAGTATTTGCATTCGATTTCTTTTTTCATCGAATATTTTAGTTATTCTGATATATAATGATTGGAGAAGAAATATGACCCGTAAGTATACCTTTAATTATTATTCCCTTTTTATATTCAAATGAATTCATCTACAGGTTTTCGAAAACTCTCTCTCATTTGGTGATATTTTTTTCGATTGCGCTGTTATATCTGTGGTTCTTTCTTTTTACTGAGAATTTAGTGGTCAAAATTCGTGAAATCGACGTTATTTCAAGTTCAATATCGAGAAGTCAATAACAGCTCCCCGTAAATGCGAAATATTCTTATCGACGATCGTACATTTGCTTTTCATTATCATAAATATCGTACGAGACGTAACATCGATGTCGCGAAATCTTCTTCCCTGAAACCATCGAGTCCAAATCGAAGCTTTCGCAGCGACCAAACAATGCTGTCCAATATTGCTGTTCCAACCTCATACATCGAACTTCAATTTAACTTTGAAACTCGGGGCATCCAAGTTTCTTCGATCATTTATCGGGAATTTACAATACCGCGACATCCAATATACCTCTTGCAATAATGGGAGCCTATTTCGAAAATCGAAAGTTCGGATTTCAATTCGAATTCGATCGTCTCCCACACATTGACTGATAAATTTTATTTTGCTCGGCAAGACAAATCGCTTTCGTATAATACTTCGGAACTTTGATTAACAAATTTCTAAAAATTGACGATCAGAGCGATCACATAGTTACATAGCAGGTGGGCCAAAAATCACTTCCTGCTAAAATAAATTCGTAATTTTAAATTTAATTTGAAATTAATGAAATTAGCTTTTTTCTTATATTTTCATGTTTTATTAAAAAAAAACAAAAGAATAGGGAAAAACTGTTTGGCCCACTCTGTATTAAATTTAATTTAATTACAGTACATTAAAGCATATCACGATCTCTATAGTTGAAACAGTAATTGAAGTGAAAAGAAATTCTTCGAAATCCAAGATGAAGCTCAAATGATGATTTATATTATAGTATTACAGACACATCAATTTTTTTAACGTTCATAAAATCACGAAATCCAAATGGCATGCATAATGATGCAGGAAGTGCCAATCACTTAAATTCTCTTTACGCAAATTGCAAATGACATATCGCGAACACATCAATCGTATCAATATCTGAAATTAATAAATGTCAGATTGTGCAATAAATTCGTTCGCCTCTGGGTATTACATTTTTGAGGATATTGAAAGTGTGTACTATAGGAAGTATGGCGGTCAGTGTACTACATAATCCGTCGGCGGTGAATAAAGAAACGTACAACATGGGTAAATGTGACTTATAATTGTAAATAGAAAGAAGACGAACATTAGTCAAAATATTGAAAGAATCATTTATTGTCACGGAAAATATTGTGGATTTAAAAATACGATTAAAGTTATTGAAACACTGGAATGTTAATCATTTTAATGCAAGGTGATAATTATTATAATTGAAGGAACGTGCAACAAACGAAAATCCACGTGTAATTTTTTTTGACAAAGAGACTCTCGAGTTTGTTTAATTAATTTGTAAAGAACAATCAACCACATTATGTGATACACAGTAATTTCATCATTAATCGTGATGGATAAGTTGTTTAATATATAACCTAATATATTCACACCACATCAGATATTGAACACTAACAATCTCTTTGCAATTTGCTTAAGAAACGATTTCACATTCCTGAATATGTTCTTCACTAATTAACTTGTCGTCCAATCGGAATATTATTTATTTGCCGTTACTACAAATTAAACGGAGTGTTCGACGCGCATGGATCGTGGAAACGAGCACGTTGCTCGTATCGTCTTCCTCCAGGTAACCGGTTTATTCATCGTTTCAAGGAAGGATTCGCGTTTCGAGATGGTCTCTCGTGGAGAAACGAAGCGCCGTCAATGAATGGGCCGGTGACGAACAGCCTCGTAAAGAAGATGGATCGCGACTGACAGGAATAGATACGCTGGCCAATTATCTTCGGGCTGCTTCAGGTGCGCATCTCGCGAAAACAATGAATCACACGAGCCACCGTGTCGCTGGTTATTTGCGATCTTCCGGGGTGTCGTTCATTTCCTCCTTATCAAACTCCATCTGCCTCTTGAAAATTCAAACAACGCATTGAGATTCTCCTTCAGCATTTCGAGCAGTTTCGTGAGACTTTTACAGCCTGCAGAAGTCATTGCAATTATTTGTTCTATCTGTAAGCTATAACATGGACAGGATTGGTTATAAAGATATTTAGACGAGTTAGGCACTTTTGAAAATTGCGAAACAGTGGGTGGAAAGATCCGCGCTGTTGAAATAATTTTATAGTACTTTAAAGTTGTTGAAATTGAATAGAACGTTCTATTCTGTTTACGAGCTATTGTAATATGGATATTAATTATGAATAGTCTTGGTTAAGTATTTAGTTAATTAATTACAAAAAGTTTTATAAAGTATTTAGTTAATTTAAATATGTAGAAGTTATAAGAGACTGTTTTAGTTTAACCGCTTCAGTATAATGTAAATGGCGCTGAGAAAAATATTTTAAAAATTAGTTGTGTGTATAAAATTCATAGCTTAACAAGATTAATGTCGTGCTAAATAAATAAATACACAGCTTTGCTTTCCGACACGATTTCTATTTCGATTTGGTATTTCACATTTCTAATATATCGATAAATACGTGATTTCTGAAACTGGTGATGTGAACAGAAACTTTCAACTTAAAACTATTAAGAAAGACAAAATTTTCCGTGTATGAATAATTTGGACAAAAATTCAAGTGTCATTTACTGAAAAAAAGAAACTAAAATCCTTTACGGTTCATACTCTCATTCCGAATTGAAATATCACCTCCAAGCAGAAATTTATCAATTTGTTCGAATTTTCGGAAGCAAAAGACAGAACAGAAGCAAGAAAACGGAGAGACAGTGTCGTACAAATTCGAAGGAAAGAGCAGACGGTTGATAACAAAATCTGCAATTTCTCTGTAATCCGATCGGGAAATGATCTCTGAATTTTCATTCTCTCCGGTGTGCTGGAATGGCTGAAAAGTTGAAACGAAAGATAAAATGAAGAGGAAGTGTGTAGAAGGACGCAGCGCTCGTACATTAAAAAAAAAAAAAAAAAAAAGAAAGAAAAAGAGCAAAAGACGAAAGAAAAGAGAACGACGCGCAGACAGGGCCGCAGCGTGTTTATTGAAATTGCTGGATCAGCCGATTGTGGGGATATGAATTTTAAGCGGACGCGGGCGTTTTCTGCATGTCATCTCGATCGGTCGTAGCATCGTTCAATTATACTCGTCCATCCGACCGGACATTCGATCCGCATGGTCGATCGGTTTTCCAACGTTTCGAAACTCCTATCTAGCGATTTTCGCGCGTCGCCATATATTTTTCAATACGCGATTAAAGGTGTCCAGCGAGAGTTGCGGATCGCCCCGCGAAATTTCAATATCTGTCGCGCGATAACGTCTTTTCAGAGTGCCATAGACGAGGTATATGAATAGATGAGGTGTATGAATTGCAACTTATGATTTTCATGGGCCGTGACCTGAAATACCGATACACTAAAAAATCACTGGATTTTTAGCGCACTCCACGTTTGACGACACAACGGTGAGTTGGGGAACTAGTGAGTGAGCTAGCAATATGATTTTTGAGACCACTACAGTGTTGTCAAACTTTCAATACCGAAATGTAAAGCTCGTCTGTAACTATACCAAGTAAAATGATACAAGCAAAATGTTTAATTGTATCTCCAGATTCCAAAACATTTATTACATTATATTGTATTTATGTGTGTGACAGAAAGAGCTCCATTCGTGTTTTACGAATTCATCGAGTGACCTTACGTTGGAAACGATAAAATCAACACTTATAACAGGATTTCTTATTTATTGAAATATATTTAGGGATGAAATATATTTAAAATGGACCTGATATTTAATCAAAAAGGAGAAATAGAATAGGTCTATTACATTTGATCAAACCATATGTTTTGAAATATCCATCAAAATCCAAAATTTACGGTTTTCTATAATATTTAAAAATGCACCATATGTTATACACAAAAAATTCGATCGACAAGTTCAAAAATCAACGATCTCTCTAACAAATACATTAATTACAATAAAAACTAAATGGTGATAGTAACCGATTAGCTCATATCGTTTGATACACAATTCATAATTCTATTGCAGTAATGCAATTAGTAACAATGACTGCCCTGGTCTCACCACGTTGAGGTTGTCCCAAACATCGTTGTCCCATCCATCCTATTTTTACTTTAAAACAAACTTACTCTAAAAAGAGAAGAAACTTCTTTTGATATATGACTGAAAAATGTACACAAATTATTATCATTCTGCAAACGAATAGAAAAAAGGTTTTAAGAAGAAACCGACGAAAAGTAAACCAAAGCACAATATATTCAAAACAAAATACAAATCAAATTGAAAATAATTTAAACCCAGTTATATAACTTAAAATATTTTATATATTAAAAAAAAAAAAATAAAAATGTTTCGCATATATTATAGCAATAATCGCATCATTATATCTGCTTACGTTGAATATACAGATACTAACCATCTTATGATTAACAAAAGCTAAGTGCATGCAACATAAAGCTAAAGCACACGCATCCCGCGATGTCCCTGCGAGATCCCTCGTCGTCCCACAGTGCCCCGCTGGGGGGCTAATATTTTACTTATCAACTAATTGTCCCTACAATTCAATTTAGATCTAAACTGGACTGTAGGATGCGTAGTTCTTAGCTTGATATCGTTTTACAAACACTAAAATTTATCTTACATCGTTTTACAATTTAGCTGGATT
>CAJDYZ010010086.1:29173-41371 GCA_903986555.1 Heterotrigona itama | reverse complement strand
AAAAAAAAAAATGTTTATTCTGCAACGTACGGAGGATCCTGCGATTCACAGGGGACAGACTCGTCCGTGTGTTTCATAAGGAATCTATAACAGACCACGCTCAAGCCCACCAGTAACCAGACTAGCAACGCGCTCACCACTGCAATCGATATTAATTCCGTCGTTCCCAGCGTGACTCCTGCTTCCTCTTCTAAACGAAGGACCGAGATAACATTAGAAAGCAAAGACCGATAGAAAAAAAGTCGATGGCAACTGGAGCTTTCTCTCCTCACCTTTGTACAGAGGCAGTACAGCTTCCTCGGGTTCAACAGTTGATCCCGCGCCTATTTTGGGCATCACTTGATAAGTTCCGCTTTTTCCTCCTTTCGCGGGGCCGGTTCCAGCGCCTGGCATGGAGAAACGATCGGTTTGTTACGGGGAACACGCGGTGGAAAATCGCGAATAAGGAAAAGACGTACCAGCTTCTTCCAGTGAGGCGATCACCCTTAACACACCGCCGAACGCCGGATACCATTTTTCATCATCGAGATGCCGTTGCACCTGGAAAGGTAATGAGAGTCGCCCGATGATTGTCGACAGAGTGTCGAACAGTGTGGAATGAAATGAAGGTACGACGAAACATCAATTATTATTAGAGGAACGATTGAGTCGAGATTTCACAGCATTGATTAATAGGAAATTTGGAGTTTTCAAAAAAATTGGAAGTCGGAAGTTTGAAGAAGTTTCTTGTAATATATAATTAAAAATTGCCACTTTCGATCACAGCGACTCACAACGTACGGATTGCTGCAGCCAATTGTAAAACTCCTGATTAAATGTCTCCAGCTCGGTTTTTGCCTTCGACTTTGAAACGATGCACTTCACGCTAGCTATGTAATATTTAACCAATGCAAAAATCGATCGTTCACTGTACAGAGACTGCAACGTGTTCTTCTTAAAAGGTAACGCGATACTGAAGGAAAATTTGACTTTAATCTCGTGTTTATGCTGTGCGTGTGAAATAAAGGTGGTTATATACCTATTTGGCTGTGTGTCGTCGTCCAGGAAAGGAAGAGGTATGATGATCGATTCTTCGTTTCGATCAGATTCGTCTTTGTGTCCTGAGTAAATGTATTTTAAAAAATTATTGTCTCAGTATCGAGTGGTATTTGTCTTAATTTTGAACGAACTCACTAGAACTTGTGCTTTTAGTTTTGTGCCTCGGAGCGTGTCTCTTCTTCTGCTTGAATGTGAAACGTTTTATCTGTCGTTTGTTGCCAATTGAAGCTAATAAATAAATAAATAAATAAATAAATAAATAAATAAATAAATAATGAATCTGTCGAAGACATCATTCTTCACTTTACATAGCAACTTGTCCAGTTTTCTAAGATATCCCATTCCACCCACGAACAGAACAATTTCCCCTGAACTTTCGAGCCGAAGCAATCAACATCAAATACCTATGAATACTTTGCGAAAGGCAGTAGTCATATTCTTACATGCAGAGTAAGTAATAATGCCGTCGCACGCGATCGAGGTTCTCGGCAACGTGATCACGATCGGTGAAATTTTCGTCCATTTTGTCTCTTTCGAGGGATTCAACCAGCCAGCGCCGTTACTTCGTAAGAAGACTTTCAATTGTTCGTACAGTTCGAACAATTTTCGAGCGTTTCGATACTTTATGTTGCCCGCGTAATAGGAATGCCTGGTGAGGGGTAGAATGTAAACCTGCAAGTAGCCGCCCATTGTGTCCGCCAGGGCTTTCAGCATCAGATGCTTCGTTTTTCCTATCGACAGCTTACGCACGCTCTCCAAACAAAGGTGAAAGTAATCCATCAGCAGTGCGATGTATCGGTCGTTCTCATAATTTAGGACTTTCACCTGAGGAATCGGTGCAAGCATGAATGTGGGAGGCAGAAGGATGGATCACGTTATTTCGTAGAGGGGTCAAAAGGCGACGGTATAAAAGGATTTCGAGCTTTTTTTTTTTTAAAGCGGATCATAACCTTTTGTCTTACGATTTTTAAATACATTTATCAATAGCACGAACAAATTAACGTGTTGTATCGTTTAAAACTGCTTCGTATCTCTTTCATCGATCATATGCGAAGTAAGGTTAGGTCGAGTTTACCTTGGGTAACAGATCTTGAAACATTCGTCGACTATTCAAAATAATAAATTCCTCCGTAGTCCAGCAATGTTTAGTAGCGTCGCTTTTCTCAAATAATACCGTGCCAATGTTTTGTTCATGTTTGACATTATTGACAGCCATCACCCTAACATTCACAACAATAAGCAAACGGACGGCATACGTTTAAAAAGAATTGATATTAATTTTAGTTTCAGATTATTGATTAATAGTAATATCATTTAAATCGCTCTATTAAACCTCAGATTAAGTAAGTATGATGATGTTTATGATTATGTACCTTTCCATTTTAACGAGAGTAGTTGCAACAAACACCGGAAATAACCATAGGAAACATGATCTCATACTCCAATCGGTATATCCCGATTAGTACGATTTTCCTTTAAAGAAATTTCCCTTGGAAAATTTATATTGATCTTTTGAGTTTTCCCTGATCATTTCGTCCCAGCTTTCTCTCATTTGTTACGCAGCTAATTTCAGATTAACAACTGTTGATTAGTGAATAATTTTAAGTGTATAAACTTCCGATAGGTATAACGAATAATTTACTTCGATCAAAATTAAATTATTCCATTTATTTTAATGTCTAGAGTTGTGCTTACATTAATATTAAATTTTACATTGTATAACAATTGGTGATGTATTTTACATAAAATTGAGTATCTATGTATATCCATACAACTCGTCCCTCCATACTCATCATTTTCTAACATCTTGAGAAAAATTAAAACGTTAGGAAAAGCTAGTCTTTACAATAATAATTATTTATTGTACATGATTCGAGTGCTACTTTCCAACATAATAAGAAAACGTATAACATAAAATCGTCAATGTTAACTGTCTGTAGGATTCTTATCAGAAATCCTTTAAATTTAAAGATTTAGTTTTTTCCAAGATGTTACAAAACAATGTCTTGCTCTCACTGTACAAATTGTCTTTATAAACTTCCACTGAATGAAAGATTGTCTTGGAATGAAGAATTATGTGTTTGGCGCTTTCATTTTGCACAAAAATCGCAAGTGCAACATCTTCACTTCGTCCTTACTCAATTTCACTACACCTTCTTGATTGTCTATAGAGAGCAATGTGCCTACTGCTTCTCTGTCTTCTCCGATGATTACTTTCACCCGGTCGCCTCGCGATGGAACTACTGGCTCTAGTTCTTCGCAGACCAAGTTTACTACTCTATCTTCTACAGGTAAAAAGATTGCGCACATGCCACCCTGTTCGCATACAAATAATCACAAGTTCAAAATTAAAAAACATGGAACAAAATCATAAAAGAAGATAAAATTGTTTTTGCTGTTAATCTAAAATTGTTTATACTGTCGGTATAACACTTACGGATATTCCACGAATAACACCTTGCTGACCCGCCAACGCGGGATCTTGATGAGAGTCACGAATTCGAACCTCAATATCTGTGGTATGCCATTCAGTTCCTCCAATGATTCCGGAACCAACGCTAGTATCTAGACCAGCGCCTGGTGTTTGTGGATTGTACGGACTACCTGCAACACCTTTAAAAAAGAAAACAAGTTTAGAAAATATTTTAAACTTAAAACTTAAAATTGAAACTTACAAAAAAAAAAAAAAAGACTTACCAGGAGTCATGGGGCTGTAACCCATTGGTGAAGGTGTGGCAAAGGCTCCGTGAGGACTAGTAGTGTATCCAGTACCACTTGGCGAGGGAGTTGCGACATATCCTGCAGGACTAGGACTTGCAGTGGCACTTCCTGCTGGACTAGGGCTCGGTTGATAAGAACTAAAGCTCTGCTCCGAACCGTACATCGTACCAGGCGTTTGTGGCGTGAACGGTCCGCCAGTAGGTGGATAACCTGGTGCGTAACCTGGAGATCCACCTTCTTCCATGCTATAGCCATCGAAGTCATTTGTCCTTGCAGGAGTATTTGTAACAGCTGGATCCCAGGCACCAGATTGTCCAGGTGTGCGTGAACCATCGTGAGAAGGAGTCATCGAACCATAATGAGGAGTACGAGAACCATCTGCGAATTTAGAATATTAAATAAAGTTAATTTATTAAATTTAAACAATATACTTGCATATTTACATATTTCAAATACTTACTTTCGTACATTGGTGTCTGAGAACCATGCATTGGTGTCTTTGATCCATCTCTGGCGTACATGGGTGTTTGCCCACCGCCATAGGCTGGTGTTCTGTTGTAACTACTGAAACCACCATCCTTTGTGAGTACCGCAACGTTTGCAATATGAGACCTGTCCACAGAAATAGTCTGACAGGTAGAATGTAACTCTACACGAGCAGTCGTCTCTGTGGCGTCTTTCACTATTCCAACGTTTCCTTTGTATGGTCCGCCCGTTATTTTGATAGTTGTTCCTATCAATTCTCTGTCACGTCTGGCTCCGCCACCTCGACCTCTACCTCTTCCACCTCCACCTCTTCCGAAACCACCTCTGTAAAAAAAAAAAAAATGAAATATGTAAATAACAAGGTTAAAGCAGAAGGAATGTAATTTAGTTTGCAATTAGTGAGTGTTACCAACCCGCTAGGATGCATTGGTGATGCGATTCTCGGTGACATGAATCCCGTTACAGGTAACATGGATGATATATTCGACTTATTTCCGCCAGATAGTTGTAAATGTCTCGTTTTACAAACAAAAATTCCACCATTGTCGACGAACATTCGTGAATGTAAAAACGCAAAGCTTCTGTACAAATGTTTAATTTCTCCGCCTCTTCCAGCGTGTGGACCATCAACCACTTTCACAATGTCTTTCTTCTGTATAGTATTTTGTTGTGAATCCAACGCCACTGCATTTCTGTTTTCACGTCTTTTTGTAAGTCCCTGAGGCCTAGCCTCTATAACTTTACCATGCATGGAAAGCACGTGAAAGTTTTCACGCTCTAGTCGAACGATTACGCCTACGGTTTGTGCGTCTAGCTGAACTAAATCACCCCATTGGAATTGTCCTAAACTATCTACACCTGTTGCCATGTCCGAGCAAAGTTGCAAATCTCTTGGAAGTACTTCCAATTCATGCATTGAAAGATCAGAGAATAAAACTACTCTGTTCTGTTCTACTCGAACTATTAAACCAGTATCACCCTCATATCTTCCTGCTACAACCTGCAATTAATTTTCCTATTAATTCTCTGATATATTGCAAGTGATTTTTTTTTATACTGATTATTTTTTCTTTTTTTTTTTTTTACTTTACTTACTTTAACGTGATCGCCCATGGTGAAATATTTCCGTAACTCTGACGCTTGAAATTCTAGAGCTTCTTTAAGTTCTTCATGTTTCGGCATAACCATAATCATGTTTCCATCTATTGAAACGATTTTCCCTTGCAAGTTGATTAATTCACCTTCGCACACTTCGACATTGTCTCCTGTGCTAAATGAATGAGTTATCGCCGTGTCTTCTTTATTGCCCGCACCTGTTCCTGGAGCCCCGCTTATATCTAATTCAACACCCTCGGGAGCTTCTTCGAACCTTTCCAGTTCGGACAGAGTTGGCTTTACACCTTCGGCGATAATCGCACTTGTCGTAAAATTTTTATACAAAAATCTGAAACAATATTTATGATTAATTACAATGCAATGGTTCGAATAACAAATTAAACAATCCACATTAAAGCTTACCCTTTTCGACTATATCTATTTCCTTCGAAAATTAAGAAGTCACCATCGCTAGTGACTTCTCCTCCGATAGCACGAATTGCTTCGGGGTCGAACGGCTTAGCCGCTGGTCTTCTTTTCTTTTTGCGTTTTAAGGCTTCAGATTCGCTTTGCGCTGTTCTTAAAGCTCCACGCGGTCTAGTATAATCGATTCTAGGTAATAATTTTAAATGAACTTGATTCTGTGCCAAGTCAACATAGTCAACCTGAGCTATGTCATCCTTATAAATTCCTCTTTTTAGTCTAACCCATTGTTTCGCTTTCAAGCCTGTCTGTTCTTTAACTACACGTAACACGTCAGTCATCTCTTTAATTGGTACCATCTGTTGTTTCCAAATACCCATTCTTAAATTTCCTACATTTTCGATAGCTGCTTTTACGTGTGGTTGTTTGTATGCTTCTATGTAGATATAACCTTTCACCCCTTCGGGTGCAACAACCGATTTTATTTGAAGAGGTTCGTCTAAAATAAATTTTTAAATTGCAATTATTTTCGAACGGAAATTAATTTGAAATTGAAGTTTGAAATAATTATGATTACATACTTGAAAACTGGTACGTTATGAATTTTCGCATTAATAAGAGTACTGTGGATTTTTCCTCTCCAATACGGCATTTTACCATCCACAAGTTTGGATCTTTCACACCTGGCAACAAAGTTTGTTGCGTAATTTCATCACTCATTTCCTCGCCACCATCTCCAAAATGTCGAGTGGCAATAGATTCGTCTGCATACTTTTTCCTGAGATATTCTTCTATCTCATCCTCCTTTTGAGAACTGAGGAAATTTACAGAAGTTAGTTTAAGGACACACAATATTAAAGTATTTGACAATATTTGAACTACTTACTCCCAAAGATTAGTTCCTCTGCGTCTGCCTTCAATTTCTCTAGCAGTAGGACCCAGTTCATCTACTTCATTTCCAACAATACCAATTTCTTGGGCACCTTCTTCCCACTCATCATCGTCTTCAACTTCATCATCTACCTCAGCTTCATCTATGATGAAGTCACGATATTTGTCTTTTTTCTTTTTCTTACGAGGTCTATCATCATCCTCCTCTTCCTCTTCCTCATCATACTCGCTACTTCCTTCCAAATCCTCTCCTAAAAAAGAATAAATATCAAATGTATAATATAAATGATAATAAAATATATTTATATTATTTTTATTATTTACACTCATGTTTTTTGATCATTTACCTTCTGGTTCTTCCTCTGGTTCCACCATCTCTTCATCACCAGATCTAGCTTCTTCTGCCTCATCTCCTCTACCATCTTCTGAACTAAATATTCAATACATTTTTTTAATTCTTAACTAATTTCAGGTTTAATAAAAAAAAAATATGTCATGTTATACAGAATATTTTGAAACACATTATTAGATTCAATACATTTTTTTTAATAAAAAAAATTCTTGAATAATTTCATTTTTAAAAAAAATCATGTTATGAAGAATACTTCGAAATTTGTATTTAATATACATAATATAAACATGAATATACTTTGATATAATATATATATTAAAATTGTGTATATAATTTATAAAGCATAAACTACAAAAATATTAATTTGTTTGAATGTGTAAAAGCAGTTGGTATTGTAGTGACCTAACTATCAATAACATCAACTTCATGGCGTCGCTAATAGCGGCAATACAAAAACAGTATGTTTTTATATCATTTTTCGTATATTTTTCAAAAAATATTGTATTATCATTTGATCAAATAAATGAAACATCTCTGTCTTGTACTCTTGATATACTAAAACAATTAATACGTGCGTTATACAAACAGTGACTGAATTTGTTGCATCAACTGTGCAAAATGCCAATATGGCGGCCAAGTGAATTGTATGCTATACAAAGATTATACACAAACGCTTTCAAAATACTGACACGCAACTTCGAAACACTTGAAAACTCTGCTACTTTTGCAATCCACACGTCGAGAACTATCATGTGACATAAAAATAGGTCACAAAATCAATGTGTGCCAAAACAAAGTTTGTTTACAGAATATGTATAGAATTAGAAAGTATTAATTTTACCCAGACGCTGAGCGAGATCGTGACCGCCACCTAGACGGACTCCTGGATCTTGACCTGGACGGGCTTCTACTCCGAGAAACGCTGCGCGATCTTTCGCCAATATTGCCACCGTCACTGCCAGCTGTAGATTTCACTGAACGATTCTCTTCTTGATCACTTTCACTTCCACCGACTCCTCGATCGCTTTCATTGTCAGACAAATTACTCGCCTCTGAATCCGACATGTTACAAGGAAATTAAATGGAACACGACTGAACAAACGGCAAGACACAACTTGTTTAGACGAAACGCACCAGAACATGGAACACCAACGAATGACCAGTGCAAAATGCGCACCGCCGCATGGCCCTGTCACACTGCACTACACCAGCGCACTCTGTGGACTGAACTAAACCTCCATCAAGTACCGACATCTAAGCGTTTTCTACGCCCCCTATGATTTGTTATGACGAGCTGTACTCAACTTTAATTACGTGAAATTAACTTAATAAGAGCTTGAAATTAAAACAAAATTACTAATTTAAATATAAAACAAGATGTATTGATCATTTGTTTCGTTCATTGATGCATCTCTTTGTACTTCGTAAACTTTTTAGTGTTACACTAAAAGTAGAATAGTTTCACAATTTCGAATTTAGACCATGTTATGCGTTAGAACATGTATCACACGTTCGAAATAATGCCATCTTGTCACCTAGGTAATGAATAAACAAAAATTACAATCGATCCAGCTGACCATTGTCGAGCCATCATCCTTGATTCTTAAGAACGATTTCTCTTTCGCTAAAGTAGGAAAACTACTTATTCAGCGTGTCATGTCCGATTTGGCTAAAGATTTATTGTCGCAGTATTACGGGCTCGGGGCAGACTCGCGTGGCAACAGATGCTTGTCGATTCATCGTAGCGTCGAGAATGCAAAGAACGAAGAAGAGAAACAGGTTGCTGAGCAAGCTTCCTTAACCAACGAGGAGAATGCGTCTGACGAAGAAGTTCAGGTATGATTTCTAATTTCTAATTGTCCGTTTAATTTCACGTAGCGAAAGATTATGTTTCCGTGATCGTTCGCAGAAAGACGAAGATGAAAATCGGAAATTAAGTATTGCGAGCGAGTCGTACCGAAGATCTTCACGAGTTTTAGATAGCATGGAGGATGCGTGCGATAGCGGTGAAACTTTCGACCTGAAGGATATCGATTTTGGCCCGAATATTATGTGCAATATTTTCGAAAATGTGTTAACCGAGCAATCACACGAGCAATTACCTGAGCAATCTGCAGGCGATTTGCCTTCAGATTGTATTAAACCGTATATCGAGGACCGAGGTATTAACGTGTGTTAATAACGCTAGATGAAAAATTACACGTTGCATTTGTTATTGCAGAAATAAACGAAGCAAAGAATAACGCCAAAAGTGATTTAGACCTATCATTTGTCGAGGACACTTTTACAGACAATACTTCAGATGCTTCGTCGACAACAGCAAAAGAATCGCGAAAATCTTCGAAGAGTAGTGCAAGCTTACCACCATTAGCATCAAAAAAGCAACCTGTTTGCAACGAAGTATTTCTAGACTTTTCTAGTACAGACTTGAAGCAATTCCCCGGTGAAATATTGAGCAACTTTTCGCAATTAAGGGTACCTTACTTTCTCTCAAGTAATTGCACTGAGATATTAGCAGAGACGGAAGCAAGACTTTGCATTTTGAAATCATTTGTTCTTTGTCCCCCAGATGTTATATTTGTCGAATAACAACCTGATCGAGGTTCCAGGGGAAGTTTTCAGTGTTTTAAAATACTTGGAATGGTTAGATGTCAGGAATAATCAACTTTCTTCTTTGCCAGCTAGCATTAAGCGGCATACGTGCTTGCAAACGATTCTACTTCAGCAGAATAAAGTGGAATATTTACCATTAGAACTTTGTAAGCATTCGTTAAAAAAGTATCTTCTTGTAAAATTACAAGATGTAAACGATCTCTTTAAATATGTACTTTCAAAAGAGTATCAAGTTGAACGTAATTCCTAGGATTATCATATTTTAAGTTATATTAATATAATGTCAGGCATTTAGTCGTAGGTTTAATTTTTAGTTTAATTAAGTGACAGGGCTAGAAACCAGAAACGTTGCATAATTGAAGCCCTGAGTTGTTAGCTGATAAGCTTGTGCAGTTTTGGTTGCATGAATCTGCCCGCGATATCAATCATTGTACAATATATACTTTTCTATATTGACCATGTGTTTCTCCTTATCAAACAAACTTATTGCGTGAGAGCGTATCTGACACTTCGCCAGAAACATTTAATCTTATTGTAGGCACCCTGCCAAATCTGAGAACACTTCAAGTGACACAGAATCCCCTGGTTATGCCACCGAAAGACATCGTGGCTTCCGGTTGCGCGGCCATTTTGACATTCTTACGAATCGAGTGGAACAACGCGCATCCCGAGGAACGTGTCGAACCCAAAGAAAGTAGGTTGTACTTTTGTCAAAGATATATTTAAAGTTTGATAAAGAATCGATTTTTATTTCCTTTCAGGTAAAATCGAGCCAAAATTGTCGACGATTCTGTGTTACCAGTCCCCGCGAAAGAAGAAACTTATGCCGTTAAAAGACGTTGTTCCTAACAGAAATGTATCTACAAGAGAGAAACGTAAATTGTATAAGCCCAGTAACAGGTATTTCGATGAAAAGTCAGAATTTCTGAATAATCATTGGTTAGAAAAAACATCCAAGTCGTTTTATGATTTCTATTTGCAAAAAACAAGCAATTATAAAATTCATAGAAAATTAGATAATAATAAACGTACATTTGAAAATATAAATACTGCCAACTGCAAAGTAGATACCGATGAACTGGAGAATAAAATTTTACGTTTGATGGGCCCATCTCCGCGGTCCCTTTACGTCAGGCAAAACGTGAAAACTTTGAAAACTTATCATAAATCAATGGAAAAAGAGTGTAGAATTATTAATAGAATTACACCTGATGATTCTATACGAACAAGAAATAACATATCCAGAAATAATACACTAATAGAAAACAGTAAGAGGTATGAACATAAGGAAGAAAATACTGAATATATTTTTGATATTATTACCAACGACGGAAAGAAATTTAAATTAAATCCTATGAGATTAGACGATCCAGATTGGATGTTATTATGTTTGGAAAATTATGTAGGAATAAAAAAATAGTTGAATTAACTGCATACTATAGAAACGAATAGCTAAATTATTACATACATATCGTTATCAATATAAACTGATTGATTTTTCGATTTAGATGTGAAAACAAAGGTCCAAACATTATAGTAGAACATCGTTTACTATGGTTCTCCAAGTTAAGAGAGTTATTTGCTAGACAAACTGCAATACTTCAGAAAGTAAAGTAAGATCATCTTTCCAAATTTTTTCCAAATATAATATGTATACGTTTTTCAATAAAATATGTTCCATCAAATTTACGATCCTTCTTTTATTACATAGGGATGAAAATGTTTTAAAGGAATGGAGACGAGATAAAAGAAGTTACAGCAAAGCTATGGCAAAGGCAATGAAAAGAAACGAAGGTATTATGAAAAGAATTTCATCACATTATGTTGTCGTTAAATAAAATATTCATTTAATAGATGACATTCCATTTGGTTTCGACATTGAAGACTATGCTTCCATATTTAAACAAAATTCCAAATTGGTGAGATTTCTTTTTTTTTTAATTTGTTTAACTGTTTAATTGTTTTCTTACAAAGTTTTGTAGTAACTTCTGTTATATATGTGTTATTTAAACATACAGAAAAATTTGGGACTTAAAAAGAAGAACAAACAAAAATTTTTATCACCGACGTGAGTAACAAATATTTTATTCTATAAATTAAAAATTACAAAGAAATAAGAAATACGTGAAACTAAACGATGATAATTTGCAGAGACATTAACAAGAAAATCAACGAACTACTAGAATCCTTAAATAAACTTGAGATAAATACTACGGACGAAAAAACTCCTAGAACGAAACAAAACTTGTTTAAAAATGAAATAGAAAAGGTACAATTTTTCTATACTGAAAATTTGTGTAATCGTTACAAGAGAAAATTACATTTGTTATGTAAATGGTATTCTCATACATCTTTTTTTTTTCGAAATTTCAGATATTACAATTCCAAAGTGAAATTCGGAATTTGCGAAAATACAATGATGTTGCAATATTGAAAAATTAAACAAACTGCAACGATTCTGGTAAAATTACCGATTACTTTTATCCCGATGATTTTACTGATGTCAATTTTGATTATCAGAAATATCAGTCTTGACATGTTTATTTAAATAAATCAGTAATAATCACATATCGTTTTAA
>CAJDYZ010010086.1:18635-29143 GCA_903986555.1 Heterotrigona itama | reverse complement strand
TATTGTACGCACATGGTTTTTTTTCTTTTCATCGTTTAAAAAGCATCGAAAAGAGAAAACACGTATTAAAAATATTATTCGCTATAAAAAAGTTATACTGTGAAAAATTATTCGCATTAAATAGAGAATAAATTCATATTAAATAGAGTAAACGTGTGTATTAATGTACTTTAGTATGATAAAAGTAATACAGGCGCAATCAATATCAATACAGTTCTATGCAGAGGATAAAAGAAGGGAAAAAGTATGATAAAATATGACGAAAATTTTTGCTTTCCAGCCTTCCCGCCAACAAAACATCTTTTGTAATATTAGCTTCTACTATCCGATCGTCGCGAAAACACGTGACGAATATATATAAAAATTCTACAAAGTGATGATCCGAATTAAAATAGATTTTATAAATTACGTGAACGATTTTCACAACGATCGAACTCTTCCCCCCCTCCCTTTTTTTTACACATGGCACCGCATCTCAAATTCTAGTACCGATCCTTATTTCGCTTAGAGTCGAAAAATTACATCTTAGTTCGTGGTATAACAGTTTTGCGATAGTACTACGATCAATACTAATTATATGTATAAGGCAAATCTAAAAATCTTCATATTTATTTGAATTTTCCTTTCGTTTGTCCGTGTGTATGTGTGTGTATACTTTATTCATTACTTTCTATCTTGGCTCTGTACATTTGATACATTGACATATATAACGAGATACAAACTATCTTGTTAGTACCTAATTAGCAATGTAACGGTTTGTAGGGGACGTGTCTCGCTAGCCTTTGGTCTACGACCAGGGCAAATAAACACATAAAAGTAATGGGAGGTCTTTGGACAGTACCTTTAAGCCCATAAAGTAATTACGAATATTACTTTATGGGACTGACCGGCCTAATAGGTGCACTTATCGTTAGCCACAGGTGTTCGGGAAGGAGATTATTTGCTTTGTATGGCATACAAAGCAAATTCTCTTAATCTTTTTCTGTTTCTAAAGCCGACTTTCAACTGTACTTTTCGCTAGACTTTTTCGAGATGCCTTTGTGGTGACATTCGACCGCAAAGGTTTAATTATTAGCGTTACATACACTTTATCTGCTTTTTCCTGGACGAAACTTATAAAAATAAACGATCGTATAAAATAGAACATACATGTTACTTAACGTCTTGACACGTTAAAATCAAATCAGCTAACTGTTGGGTGTTAATAAAGTAATCAGTATTTTCTAAACAATTCTATATATGTATATCACATTCTGTGGCAATATACACATGCGTACTACGTCGTAATGCGATCGTAGAGCCAATTAGGAATCGTTAATAATATTCACTTTTGCATAATTAAGAATAGCATTAATTAGGACGATACGTTAAACATAAAAAGGCCTTACAATAGGCATGTTAAATATCGATTATGTACACACTGTGAACATTTTGTTATCGGGCAGTACAGTATCTATAGATTAGGTGATTTTCTTAGAAACGCGAAGCCGACGTTAAAACTAGACCTTGTGTGATCGATTCTTTCCATTTTTATAGCAATTCAGCAAAAACGAGCTGAACGAACGAAGTTTGTTTTGTTCTTGTGTTTCATGATCTTCTTCGCCGTTCGTGTGACTATAAGAAAATATCTTTCGACGGGATAAAAAGCTTCGATTAATTTATCGATTGAACACACATACTTATGCATTATCTTTTTCTCACCGTACGTCATTCAACACGATATATACATCCTTTGAGCCTTAAGAAAATTTCCTACTAATATACAAGCATACCGGTTATACTAAAATCCCATAGAGTTGTATTCACAAACACAAATATTCAGAAAATTAACAAATAATCTCTTTTCTCCTGTATCGCGTTCCACTGTTGCTCTGTTTAAATATTACTATTGCACGTTTTATGTTTTCTTTCGAATTCTACACATTCAACATTGCTGCAACTTATTGTTACGTATACGTATGTACATCATATATCGAATATATTGTTAAACACAGTTAGGTTTTTTTCTTCCTTCTCTTCTTCTTTCTGTTTATAATTTCAGAAGATGGACATCTTATAGAACAGTTTTTTAGAAAGGAAATACGAGACATTGAAAATGATATAATTTTGAAAAAGAATGGTAAAAATTTCTCTATTCCAAAGAAGGTATTTATGACGATTCGATTTTCTACCTGCTGCACAAAAACACACAATAAGGAAAGTAGGTTACGCCGGGCCGTTTTTGAAATAAACAGAGTCCCATGTCATTTGAAATTTCATTTCTAAACCGTAGAGGCCTTTTTCGCAGGTAGTCCGAGTAAGTACACTTTATTCACAAATATCACTGGTGTACTCACTCTTTGTTAGAAACTTCTACACATAGTCTTGATTCCAGGGTGTTCCTCGTGAGCTGGATTTAGGTCAACAAAGCCTAGTTTACTATAAAATTCGTGTGATTGTTTGTCTGTACTTGACATCGTAGTATGTACACCAAACGAACCTACAGAAAAATTTTTCTTATGAGACGAATCGTTCCATAAATAATAATTAACAGAATATGCAAAAATCTATTCACCGTTAGCTCTTAAAGCAGCAAGAATACACGTAATTAATCTTTTAGGGACAGATTGGTCTGTAACACTTGGTAACACAGCACACATCAGCTTTGACGGATGTTGTCTGCACAATTGTTCAGGTACATCCACAACGAACGAATGGAAATATCGTATGGCATCCTACAAATCAATTCCAGACATTAATGTGTCATAAATTTTCTATTTTAAATATAAGTGATAAGATGGTTATTATAAATTATAAATAAATACCTGAACATTTTGTGGCAATTCATTAATATTGTTTTCCAATGGGTATTTCATTCGTAACTCAGGAATCCAAGAAATAGCTAATTTCTGATAATAAGACTTTACATTTAAGGCAGCCAGTGCATAACCTACTATCCCACTCTCATCTTCAACAACCATACATAATTCTGGACTTAAAGTGAGGAAACCCCCAACCAATCTGTCATTAAGAATTAAGCATTTGTAATTACTTATTATAACTATTATAACCGCAATTTTGGTAAAGAAAATATTCTTTTACCGATCTGCAACTGCAGATGATCCTACACAGCCACATATTTTATTGCACACATCATAAACTGCATCTTCATCACTTGCTAAATAAGGCCTAATTGTATAAATTTTACTACTGGGCACTTCTGGTGCTTTGTAAACGAATAAGTCATTACCACTATCCACTGGAATTAATCTCTATAAAAAAAAAAAAAAAATGATAATATTAATTTTCCTTTCCTCCTCTCTTTTTAGTTTAAAAAATATAATAAATAAATATACCTGTAGATCAGCCGTAAGTCCCCCACGGAATACCCATGGCTCTTGTTCTCCGCTCATGAAAGTTTCTTTCCAACCATTTGAGAACCCTATCCCAAGACACAGTACACAGTCTTAATATAAGAATGAAATACAAAACACTACATGCGCGCGATTTTGCAATTTGTAAAATTTATGAAATGGCCTCCACTGCTTTGACACTAATTTTGCTTAAAATTTATAACATGCATAAGTAGACTTCGATTAATGGCATTTCGACAGATTTCCTTATCTCGTTCACATTATAGTCAATCTTTGCATTAATTTAGAAAAATGGAAAGAACCGTTCTGAGAGATGGAAGAGTCCATTAATCGAAAATACAGAAACTACGGTGCACCATTTCGTTAATGAATAAAAACATACATAATTTGATCATATTTTGTTGACTATTCACGTGTCTACTGAACAATTTTTAAACAAAAAAAAAAAAAAAAAAAGAAAAAAAAAAGAGAAAGAAACTCATAAAATACTTTGGCAAACAGATCTCGTTACAAGGAGATTGACTTTTTAATTGCATTTTTAAAATTGCACATCGGTATTAATGTTGAACCAATTATGATGAAAATAAAATATAACATATAAAAGGATGAACACTTAAAGAATGTTGCACCAAAGTTCGCGCAATGATAAATTCCTGAGATAATGGAAAGGAAAATGGGATGGGATGGGGTCGAATGGTAATCCAGTTTGCCAAAATGCGCCTGAAATAAAACTCCTATTACTCCTGAAAAGAATACAGTTTCTGGAACTAAAAGAAATTAGTACAGGCAAGTTGGCAAAAGGAGGATGTACTACTAGTCATTCACAATTCATCAAAGATGCTTCTGATAAACATAATAAAAGCATAATATATAATGAACACTATCGGCTTTTGTAAATAATAAATACCGTTAAAAAGTTTCAAGAAATAAAAAGAAGCACAGAAGACACAGCTTTTATCGATTGTGTTTGACCAGTATAATTCTCAGGAAAAGCTCTCAATAGTTCATAAAATTGTCCTATCTTCGCCAATTTTGTAGAAATTTTAAATGGACTTACTTTATATGCAAAAATTATTATCATGGAAAATTCGTTGCAATGTTACTTTCAGAAATAAAAATAAGATTTGCATTACAATACAATTTTGAAGCATATTCATATTCATAATACACGGATAAACACTCAAATACAATGACAAAGATACAAATGCTGTGAGATAAAACAAAAATGAAATAATGTACATAGAAAATGTTTTATAATAGTAAAATTTCAAAAATTGTTTCGTGAGAATTTTTGCAAAATAAAAAAGTATGTCCATCACATACCAAACTACATTAAGTACTAGAAATATTTGTGTTGAATACACATAGATCCTTCAAGGCATCAGAACGCTGCTTCTATACGCAAATCTCTTGCTTATATTAATTGTAATAATAGTTTTTTCACAAAGCTTCAAACTCGAACTGAAATTCTGTGTATTTTGTGTATTTTCATTAGTTTGAAGCTTTGCTAATCGCGCGCTTTTTTGTTGAATTACTCAGACTGATGAATCGCATACATGTGTAGCTGCCCTGGGTAAACGTTGTCATCGTCGACGGGAATCTGCCAAACGCTATCAACAAGACAAAAAACACAGAAACGCACGTTAGTCAGTGAATTGAAGCTGTACTGTTCCTCATACACTTATATTGTTGGCAGAAACTATTCGCTCTATTATCTTTGTTCACTGGCATAGTACTTATTTACATACATATTACCATGTTGAAATGCATTGGTTCTAAACTTATGATAAATAAATGTAACAAATAAATTTCTGCCAAACATTATCTGTGAAAGAAAGTCAGTCAATATGTTAATAGCTGGCACAAGGTTACTTAAGACATAATATTTGTTCAGGTCCACATAGATGCTGTTAAATAGTTTCCCAGAAAGTGTTCGCTATGAAAAATCCTTTTGTCTAATATATTGCGCTAGAAGGTCACACCAATTCTCTTTGTTTTCATGATTTGTCTTACCATGATTTATATGATATTTTAATCACGAAGTGAAGAGTATTGTTCAAAAGAAATTAAGAAAAAAATGAGAAATGCTGTGACATTTTTTATTCGCTAATAGAACCATAAATAGGAAGCCGTTAGTCGACAAATAAGAAAATTATGTCCTAAAAAATTATATACAGCTAAAAGTAAAAGAATTCGCTTCATTTTGGTTTCAAATAAACTTATTACATTTGTGTCTTATTACATTTTTGTATAAGAATTAATGTTTGGTGCAATTGTATAACGCAGTTATAGTCCGTATCTATTGGAGACATGAATGTATTAGGCAACAAGAATAAGTTTAATTTATACATTTAATTTGTTCTGATTTTGACTTACGGCAACCTTTGCTTGTTTGTTTACGCGCGCTACGTGGTACATTTGATTCTAAAGCGCAGAAACAAATGTACAGATGCAATTCCATAGATATGCGACCTATGAAACATTTAGATTCCAAATATTACCGATGTATGTTCGTATCGTGATATATTTAAAAAGACAAGTTGGAAAGCAATTTTCGAATTTGGTGAATTCAGTTAGATTGAATTCTTCTCCATGTTTTTACACTGATATGAATATTTGTATGTGTGCACATTTGTATATGTAGTATTATTTGTATATATAGATTGTCACAATAATATTTAATATTTTACAAAAATGTTAAATGTCCATAAAATGGTATAATTTGTAATTAAAAATATTAATATTTATTCTTATTCTTTGGCAATTAAATGCCCAAAAAGTAAATAACTTATGGAAACATCAGTAACTTATGGAATCAGTAACTAATGTTCTTTGCGTGTTTTATGACTGTATAAATTGTCATTTTACAAGGAAGTGCAGTGTAACAAATAGTGTAACTAATTCATAAACTTAAAAGAAAGATATTTTCAAGTTGAATGTTTGGAAAAATGTTTAAGAAATAGTATGTGAACGGCTTTTTTTAGTAGATTAAAAAGATACATATTCCTACAAAATTAAAAATCTGTATTAGTTACAAAAATTGTAGCTTAATTTATACAAACACACCTTTCTTGTAAAAAGACAAAATGAGTGAATTAAAAAAACGGATAGAACATTACACTTACCAATACTCGAGACACTTTTGTTCTGAAATATAAGTATAGGTAATAAATTATAGTACTTTTGAGAAAAATTAATAACAGCACTCATCTGCAGTACAACAAATACAACTTATTGCGACATAATACGAAAACTAAAGAAAAATAAATCATAATTTTTGTAATTTTGATTGCAGGAATTTTCTTTTTATTTTAATCATTGTACCAGCATACTAGCATTTTGAATAAACTTTCTTTATTTATTTTAATGTAGCTTATATTTCTATACATTTATATTTAAAGGAATGAGTAATGGATAGATTAAGAAATATTTAAATAGAATTGAAAGAAAAATGTGGAATATTTTGGACGTTACTATGTATTTGAGTTGAAGCATTTCTCTTACTTTCTTTTGTCTCTTTTAAAGAAATACCGAAACATGATATACTGATGGATATATTGAACTTTTTAGAAGAATAAAATATAACTTACCCAACCATTTTACGTAACTGTTTAAGAGAGATACAACTCCTCGCATGTCCCACACATACGAATACAGATCATATAGCAACTCACGATTATTACAGTATGTAAGTCTCTGAAATAATCTATTTACGGCATTGCACATTTCGTTTAGCTTAGCCGCCCGTGTGTGCCATTCTTCGATCTAAAATTTTATTTAAATCATTTTGTTATCTATCTTAATCGTATATCTTAATCGTAATACATTGATAGTAGACTTGCATACATCAGATTCAGATGCAGCTTCATCCTCTTTTAATTTTCTCATGACGACGTGAGCATTACTTTTCAACCAGTTAAACTCTTGCAGTAGTTGAATGCCTTGACCGCCATGTTCAAATGGCAAATAAAAGAGATCGCATAACAGCGACAAGTCTTCTTGCGTCAATCGTTTGTCGACATCTATCGATTCTGAAGATTCTTGATCCGCATTATCGCCACTATCATGATTCTCACTGTCGTTTTCAACGATCATTTGAGTACCATTTACAACAGGGGAGGTGCCATCCATTTCAACTTGCATACTGCCAGAGGCTTCACTACATGTCTGCATAAGAAAATAAGCAATTATATTAGTTTCATAAATTTTACTGTGGTTCATCAAAAACTTACAGAAGTATTTTCTACCATAGCATCATCCTCTGTTTGAATCTTGACTGCATGTGCTGGGGAATTATTAGGTGTTGTGTTACAATCCATTGGTTCCATGGATGACAAAGTATTTGAACTTGGTACATTTTGCACGCTACTAGAAATTGATGCAATAATAGGTTCACTAACAACAGTTGTCTCAGATACCAAAGAATTCATGACAGGACCAGCAGAAGGTTGTACATAACTATCAGTAGTCGTCACGCTTGAGCAAACTTCAGCTAATGCTTGAAGATGGTTGGAATTATTTACTGGCGTAGGTGGTGGTGCAGGAACTGTAGTAGTAGTCGTCGTCGATGTGAGACTCATACATGTATTTACAGAAGGAATTATTGGAATCGGTACAGTTGGAGCAACACATGGTTGTGGTTTTGCTATAACACCCCATGCGGATCGTTTTTTGTTAAATTCCACTAACCAATCGCTAATGGCATTTTTTAAAGCATGCCGAGGATGGTATATGTTTGGAGACATTGTTGAAGGAACATCTTCACCAAGCACGCCATCTTCCGTTTCAGTCTCTAACTTTATGTCAGCTGATACTGTATCATCTGCAAATGCAACAGAATGAAATAATGCAAATTTAATGTATTTTTTAAAATTAGAAACAACTTTCTACTTACTTAAACTTAAATCTCTTTTTCCATCAATGTTACACCTACTCCACTGAGCCAATGTATGAATTGCTATAAAATTTGCTCCGTATTCACAATTAGGGTTAGTTAAAACACCTCTGAGTTTGGGAATCAGATCGGGAGATCTACCAGAATATGGACCTAAGAATACACGCTTTTGATCATAATCATTAGCATGTAAATTGTCCCATATAACTGGCGGCCTTCTCAGGACTTCTGTAATCTCTTCAATGGATTCAACAGTGAGAAGTCTGGATATTACTTTAGGACCAGTCCACATTATATCAATTTCTTGGGCCAATTTACTGCCAAGTGTGTTAAGATATTCTGACGATGCCACATTTGGCATTGCCCGGGTTGCACAATATTGTGTTGGACACAGTAAAAATCTGGGTTGACCAAGATGTTGGAAAATATCATTTGTGACAGAAACCTACAAAACAGATCACTTTAACTACAAAGAAGAGACTTTTAGTCTTATAATTATTGTATTGATTAAAGCATTTGAAACACACTTGTGCATGAGCAAAAGATTGAAATACTTCTTTATCTGCTTCACTCATTTCTGGTTCTATATCGTCAAACAATAATGCAAATGCAGTGCAACCAAATTGGCTAACTTGTTCCAACTTTCTTTTCAGTACACTAACTTCCTTAGTACTCGAATATGTGATATCCAATCCTGGTGATAACGCATAATAAAACGTAATACCGCATTCTCTTGCTGCTGTTATAAGTCCTGTTAAATGTTCCGCCTCTTCCACCGTGTACAAGTCTCTCCAGTATGCTCTGTGTTTGTAATCATCTTTCGGAGCATACAAATACGAATCCATTCCCCATTTCTTTAATCTGTAAATTTAAACAGAGACGAATGAAGACTGTATCTTTTGCGCAAGAAAATTGAAAATGAACAAAAATCAATGTAAAACACTTGCTTTTGAAATAAATCCTTTCTTTGTTCTGTGGTCCAAGGTCGTCCATAAAATCCTGAAATATCAAAAATAATATGTTTTATGCAAATAGACTATGCCACTATGACGAACAGCACATTCCTCCCTCCCACGTAAAGTCATCGCGAACGATGACCAAATACGTATGTATATGTTTTACACTGTACGACAACAAACCGTCCACGTACCTTCGACAACACCACAGATGAAATTGCCGTTTTTTGTATTCAAATTTGCGGCCCCATTTGTCTCCGCCATTGCGGATCACAAGAGGCACGTTTGTTTAGTATAGAGCTACAAAAATGGCTAAAGAACTAGTCCGCTGCGAAATGCTGTCGCCTATTCGAAAGAACGCAAAGCGAAGCCGTTGCAAGTGCTGTGTTTCTCGCAACACGATTCTGTTGCACGATCGTCACGATAGCATCACTCGTTTTGTTGAGAAGAAAAAAAAAAAAGAAACTTTGCTCGGAACCGTGCAATTCCGATGGGACAAAAACTGTCTCTAGTGTTTCTGACAGACTGCACCCGCTGTCCTGATCGATACTGAACGATTTCTCGATCCATCGACTCTACGCAGTACGATTAACGGAAGGCTTCATTGGACTGTGGCGACATCTGAAATTTAACCCGGCGATGTACTTTCGAACGTTGGACCGCACTCGGCGCCGCTCTGTGAAATTATTTCCAAGAATATTCAATTTCATTGCATAATGATCTTCAATGGCAGATAAGAACGACGATAAAATAACCGGTAATGATAAAATAATTGTATTTTTATCGCATGAAAGAAGCATTACAATCTATAAATGAATAACCTCATTGTCAGTGTTGTTCTGTAAAGTTATTCCAAAAATATTCAATTTCATTATGCCATAATCTTCAGTCGCAAATAAGAACGGCGATAAAATAATTGGTAATAATAAAATATAATTATACGTATCTTTATTGCATGAAGGAAGCATTATGATCCATATATAACCTCAGGCTGATTTAACTACGATTTAGATACAACTGTTGTACAAGACAAACGTTCATTTTAAAGCAAACATTTGCAGATGAATAAAGATCAAAGGTCATGCATATCTTTATTAATTAAGTTAATATTCTTTATTACAGTTGGAAAATTTAAGAGACTAGAAGAAAGTTCCAACGCTCACAAGAAGATGTCGTGACGGTTACTTTTTACGTTGTTGCGATTGAATTGTTTCGAATGCCATGTCGTTATGATTTCGAAATTTAGAAGGACACGAATATCAGAATAGGGTAAGCAAATTCGCAATTGTACTTTTTTTAAATTGC
>CAJDYZ010010083.1:14770-25572 GCA_903986555.1 Heterotrigona itama | reverse complement strand
TCTAGTATATGAAAGGCAAGTAAAGGGCAATTAAAGGGAAAAGAATACTTCAAAATTAAAAACCGAAAAATGGCACTGAAATGGTTGAAACGTTTAACCAAGCATAAACTAGTTAAATTGGTCTGCTATACGAAAAAGTGAAGAGGATCGAGAGAAGAATACTCTACATGTTCTCGCCTGTGTACTCGACTGTTCCTCGACGAATTTTTGTTCAGAAAAGCAACAAAATCGTAAAAGATAAAAAAAAAGTTTCTAGCAGTAAAGTTATATTACCCAAACAAGATAATGTAATTGCTTGTATTTTAACAGCAATAGAAATAATAAAGAAACAAGGGTTGTAACGTCAAATCAAATGTAATTTACTCGTATCATATCAAAATCATCTTCGAAGAGATCGAGTGAGATTTCGTCGAAAATTGAAACGCAATCTTCGTCATAAAGTGAAACCTGTTTTACTTATTCCCTTATAATTTAATAGCATTGAGTTAATGATAATCAATTGATTGTGAAACATATATGTATAATTTCTCATGGAAGTACTCGAATAATTATAGAGAGGTCATATAATAGAGGAATATATCATGTGTGTTATATAAAATACTTTGAGAATTCACGAAACATTATTTGAAATTTCATTATCATTGAGTTAATTTCATTAACACTCGCGCAAGATCATCATGATTATATTGGTCAAATTTGGAACAAATACAATTATTGATACAAATTATTAATCAATTCGTATGATATCTTTCAAATTTCGAATTTGGAGTGGTTAAAAACATCTTCGAACAATTTTTTAATTAGTAAATTAAAATTTTAATGAAATTTGTTAAAAATCTTTATGTTTTTTACAACACACATAACATATACGTAAAAGTTCTTCTACAAAAAGTGTTTGAAGTTTTTTACTAGTCATTGTGCATAGACAAAATACGACAAAAATTGACAAAAGTCTAATAAATTTCTTCAAGTGTCATTTTATTTTTTGACTCACTTGTGGGATTGTAAAATGTTTCGTAAAATAAGAAAATATAAATATCCAGGCGATTCTTATTCCACCGTACTTTAAATGTCTAAATAGTTGTTATATCTGCGAGGAAAGTACATGATTATAAGAATTCCCTTTGTCCGAGGTATTATTATTCACTAGGCTGCGTGGCAGAGAACGGGATTTGAATTTTAATGGGAACGTGCCTGAAAGAATTAATGCGATCAATAATCGATAACTCATTAGTAACGCAAATGCGGCAAGCAGGATTTTTTTTTTTTTTAGCGGAATAATTTTGGTAACTAAATCAAAAGTTTGAAAATGGATTGGCAAATTTGTGGAGCGGAAGTTGATCATTTTTCTTCCATATCGCGGCTAGATCTAGCATATATCTCTTTTCCCTTGTAAATTTATATAGCGGTCGATACACTTTTATGTTACTGTTTCCCACAGTAAGAGTCGAATCAGTTTAACTTCAGTTCGAGGAAATATTTTCTCATATTTTTTCTGTGTCTCTCTATAATAAATTGTAAGAGACACGTTGTCTTTGTTCAACGCTTGTCTAAAGAAAATATTTATAGCGTAAAATGTTCTCTTACAATGTCGACTGATAATCAATATTGAAATCAATATTGTTCACGGGATATTTCTTTTTTTGATATTTTACCTATTTTTGCCGATACAAAAAAAGAAAAATGTATGTCAGGACAAAGTTGTTTGCTTCAGAACGTTTGATATATTGTGAGTTTCCACTTGAGATCAGTTTTTGAATCATTGACATTTTCATTCTCTCCAAAAATTATTGCACCTGAGAATTATTACTTTGAAAGTTATTTTAACATTAACTTGATCGAATTTATCTGCGAAAAAAGTAAGAAAAACACAGAAAAGAGTTTTCTTTTCTTTCGTACAATAAATTTATCTTTTACTTTTTGTGAAAAATAGAACAGCACACTAATTAGTGTTATTGACAAAGTAGTCTCATTCGAAATAAAAAGAAATTACTTTAAATTATTTTAGAAACTGGAAGAAATGATCAAGAATCACGATATTCGACTTTACATATTTTTTTTTTATATTAACAAAAGCAACAAAGATAATAAAAGAAACAACATAAAAGATTCTATAGATATTCAATTAAATAAAGTTAGAAGACTTTCCTAATTTAATAAATACGATCATTTCTATTTCTCTAAATCCTATGTACACCGTCGTTCAAAAATTCTAGGATCAGTATTATAATTTGTTTTCTTGAACTGAAAAAAATTAAATAATGCTTCACTCAATTTTTAAGTTATTCTCCACGATCAAATTACAAGATACTGTGTGAAATCATACATATCTGTGTTATAGAAAAGAATTGTCCTTCCTTTCACAGGAATTCCTTAATGAATATAAGAGATATTTTTTCACAAAACAAGTTGTTTAAAGTTTCAGTATCTACAAAAATAGGAATTATATTTACAAAAACACTCAACTGCGACAAAGTTACAAGACACATAGTATTTTTCAAAATCAATCTTTTATTAACAATGTTATGCTACCTTTTTTTCTGTGTAACTTCCAACATTCTTTATGGCAATAATTTATGCAAATTTTTTATTGTTTTTATTTTTGTTTCGGACATTTCCATTTCTCGTCCAAACACAGTTTTAATTCGACTGTTAAATTATCTTCTTTGATGAAATACATATGTATTTTATATACATTTCTACATGTCTTGCTAGCCTCCATCAATTTTCAATAATTAAATCTGGGGAGCCTGCTTGCTACAGCAAAACATTTTCGAAATATTTCCGAAAACCAGCTTTCACTATTTTTTCCAGTGTGCATACTTCAATTATCCTACTAAAAATTGTATTTCTGTTTAGCTATGTTTTGTGTATATTTCGATAATATCTTGCTATTCATTCTCGTCGAAATAAATCTGAACTCTATGCTATTGTAATATATTGTCCCTATATGATTTGTTACTTTCTCAAATCATGAAAATAATAACTTGAACAATCCAATGTATTCGAATTGAAACGATTTTCGTTGGAAAATGTTATCTTCTTCCCCCTTTTCACGCCAATGTATTCAAACTTTAGCAAATTGTAATCTTGCCTCTTTGTATTGATCCGTCACCGGTGGCTTTTTACCTATCTTTCGTCTTTCTACATCGTCTATCTACATGTTTATAATCCTTTGTCACTCTTTGCACTGTTCTAATATTAGCACCCCATTTTTAGCAGTTATTTACCTTGCAGTTGATGCAGAATTTGATACATGCTTTAAGATTGCACGCCTTCCTCGCTATTTCATTACTCTTGGTCGATCGCCCCGATGTATCTCAACATAATTTTCACTGTTTCTTTTCAAACAATTTTTTCTTCTTCAAGTTTCTTTTCACGCATCGACTTCTACCTCATATTTCAGCAATTAAATTCAGCATTTAATTTTTTCGCGCGAACCATTTCGCCTAAACGAACATCTTTGATGTTAACGTTGATATATATTTAATATTAACTATATTTCACACCGAAAATGTTTCTCGCACCGATTACTTTGCGCGTTTGAAGGAAACTGTCTTGTAGTTCTGTCGCAGCCACAAGTGTGTGTTTTCATTTCTCACTGAAATCCTTGGAATCTGTAGAATTCTTGGAGCTCTAGAACTGTACAAACAGTTACTACACAAAGTAAACATCAGAAACGAGAGATTAAGAAAATCCTTAGTCGAATACAATTTCTTTCGATATTTCTGAATGTCTTTCGCAAAATGTGTACGACATAGATATTATTAATATATTATATTAGGATATTATTAATATATTATAAATAGTAAATAATACATTATAAATATATTATAAAACATACAATAACTAACTACAGAATAATACAAAGCCGGCGAACTGGCGGCCCGCGGACTTTTGTCCCTACTTTTTGATCGCTAACGCTATCCCCTCCACTGAAAATTGAGAGTGGGAGGGGGCTTATGAATCGCTGTGCATAAGGGCCCCCCCTCTCTCAGTCTGATTTCCCTACTAAGCAAGAGAAGTGAAGAGATCGATGCAGTGGAGGGGGTAGCGCTAGCAATCAGGAAAGTAGGGGCAAGGACTTATGAACCGCCAGTTAGCCGTCCAAATATATTAACAATTGTATTATAATGTTTCAATGTCACAAAATAAAATTACATTAACAAATGCACGTGTGATCTAAGAATTTTATTGTTTACGATATTTTATCATTTAGAATACTACAAAACCAAAAGGTGTTCTAATATTTTCGAGCAGAATATATACGTATTTTAAATCGCCTTTTGTAAAATCACACACCGTATGTATGTACGGTGACTGCCTTTTGGAAGCATTTTCCCTCTACTTTTGCTCATACATTGTTACAACGAGATGATCGTTTAGTAGCGTAACATGTATAACGTGTATCTTTCGTTCGCCTCTGTATACTTCAATAATTTCCTTTGAAGCTTTTATCTTTCGCATTAGTCCGGCGTATAAAACACTCGACTGAAAAGACATTTATTCATTTCGCAGTATAATAAAAATTTTCATTCTCTTCTGCATTGATTTTTTTGTCACCTTTCTTTTTATATCCCTTTCAACCATACATTCTACACTATCTTCGTATTCTCAGAAACGAATATTTTAAGAGATTACAGAATATTAAAATAACATAAAATATATATTATATTATATATTAAATATTAAATAACATATAAATGCGGCTTACATATACTCGTTGTTAAAATATTTGAATTCCGACGGACTGACAGGTAAAATTAAATTAATTTTGACTTATGTCTATCATGAAGTTCATTGGAATTCTATCATTTCGGTCATTTAACTCCAAGTCAGTTATTTCCTTTCCTTCCATTTCTAATAAATTGTTATCCAACCGATTGTACAATTATTATAAATTTTGAGTCCTCGATTTTATTTCAGTCTCGTTAATTTTAATATGTATTCTATTTCAGATTCGAAATCAGATTGAAAGACAGAACCGAAAGAGAAAAATATATTTGACAACATATAAATAATTGTTCATGCTTCGATGTTTTTCTAAACAATATGTATTACTTTCATAATACTTTATAGATATACCTTTTAAATAATATAATATTTTGTATATACAGTGTATCAGAAAAGTACTGACACACTCTTCTTTTAAATATATTTATAAATATTTGTAGAATAAACTATAATATAACGATATAATTGCATAAACTGTAATATTTTCTGATGAGGATAAAACAAATATTTTTCTGCCTCTTCTTAGAAGAAGATAACACTAACTAACAAATAACATGCTTATTGTTATTATATTGTTTCAATAATTTTGAAAATATCTCAAAATAGTGTGTTAATGCTTTCGAAACTCTATACTACATTTTACAACATACTTCGAACTGACGAATAATGTATTCATGTTCAATTGAAAACGCCGGTTCACGAATTACGAACAACGATAAGATTCGGCTATTAGCGGAATGTTGGTTCGTTGATTTGAAAATGGTCGACAAAGCGGCCAGAAACGAAGCATCCTTTCCCTGCTTCTGAAATCATCGAAACGAAATTAACGAAGAGAAACGAGTCCAAACGAATCGAGGGCGGCGCGCGATTAATCGGTCGTAGCGAAAATTCGAATCGATAATTAATCGGCCGCGATTATATATCGCGTTCAACGATTGCCACAATCTTTCTCACTCGTCACTCATGTGTCGAGCTGACACTTTTCACTAAAGAATGAAACGTCCAGTCGTAAGACATTCGGGCAGCAAGCAGCAGGTCGATAAACTCGTGTGAAAATGACTCACGAATCGGTGTCGCGCGACATGCGAGAAAATACTCCGCCTTTTTTCTCTTTTAATCAATATCGTCATCGAGTTTTTATATTCGCGCGAAAACCGTTCGAATCGATTCCCCCCCCCCCTCCTCCGGGCGATCGGCGACGATAACGCTGGGAAAATGTACCGGGTGTTTCTACAACCTGTGATTTTCGAATGATCGATCGGTGTTTTGCACTGCTGCTTTGACACTCGTTTCTCAACTTTTATTACACCTGTCCGCGTTGTTTACGACTGTCGCAAGACTGAAGTTTTGATATTTTTCTAGTCTGTGGCAATATCTATAAATATATATACATATATATTACTATTCGTTGTTCATTTATCGTGTCTGTTCGGAACGATTTGCTATGTTTCTAGTATTCCAGCATTTCAATGGATCGCGGGAGAATTTTAAATCACAAGGAATTTAAAAATGTATAATTTTACAGAAATGCGTGTAAGATATAGTAATTTATAATAATTCTAAACGAACTTTTTAGAAGATTTTTCTACTTCAAGATGTAAATAATTATGTTTTTCTGCTTGTCGTTAATAGCAAAATACCGAAAGCAACCATGATACTTTTCTAGTGTTTTAGTATTTCATTAGATTGCAGAGTTTTGTGCATTCACATTATTATGAAAGTTTAAAATTTCACAGAGTGCATGTATTGTGAAGAAAATAGATAAAATACAGAAAGTTCGCCTACTTTCGAGACAAAGAAATATACAAAATGTTCCTGATTTGACTGTTCAAATTTGGTCAATGTTGTGTAGATAAAATATCAACTGAAAGTTAATATCAGCAGAAAGTTCATAAATGTTTTAATAAAAATTTGTGACAAAAGCAATAGATACGAGAAGAACTAATTTTGTTCCCGCCAAGTCTACTTATGAAAAAATATTCGTCATCTTTCGAAGTAAAAATATTCGAAGTAAAAATCACAATAGTATTTACACGAGATGAATTCATTATAAGAATCGTGTAAAGAAATTCGACATGGTCGAGTCGACGTGAAATCTAGTTCACAGCAAATTCACAATAGTATAGTACAGTACACTCGATATCAGCTTTGCATTTTGAAATACAGGCATTAAGGGTGTACAGCATCGCGTCAACTTGCATCTCTTTGACGTTGTAACTTTCTCACTTTTTTAACGAATATTCTAGTTTCATTTCTGCAAACTTCAGAGCACATTGGCGAAGTTTGACCACTACAATCTGGCACACCCCCGTGTTCAATATTCAAAGTATAATCGAATATTAAAATATACGAAGTACAACAACCTTGCAAAACACAGTTTTCAAGCGCAGTTTGTCTACTTGGAGATACCAAACATGTTTCCCTATTCATTGCCGGTGATAAAATCCCGAATGCGATGATATTTTTTCTAGCACGGTGGATTTCCATAATTTTCTTATTTTTACATTTAGCGCGGATTTTATGTACACCTTATGCTACTAGACTGCGGATTTTCACGAATTTTCGCAGGAAATATCCAAGCGCGAAATTTCACGTGATGTGAAAAAAATATATAAATATTTAGAGTTGTAGCGTTAGTTTCGAAGAGTTTCCAACCCGTAGAATATCCTTCTACATTGGTACGCTTTTCCTGATCGCCGCTAATTTATTATCTCTCCGCGCCAGTGATAAAATCCCGAACGAGGCGATATTTTTCCAGAAACGTGGATTTCGTCGATTCTATTATTTTTAGACTCGACAGGGAACGTGACAGGGAATTTGTGTATTTTATATCACTAGGATTTTTCTGCATTAAGTAACGAAATTGCGTAAAATCCACGTAAAATGTAAAAAGATATATACGAAATACACGAAATCGTGCTTCATGTAGTTTCGAGAAACAAAGCAATTCCGTTACTAAGCAAAATTTCAAATGTGAGCAGGAAGAATTTGTGTATTTTGTATTAATGTAGTGCGAATTTCTATACATTTAAACATATAAAATATGAAGAAAATGTGTAAAATATCTAAGCTATAGTGCTTTTTATAATATTCACTATATAAAATAATTTTCTGCCGAAATTTCATTACTTCAATTATATTCTCAAGAATACAAATTCTTATAAAAATTCACAGTCGAATCAGATACTTTATTCTTATATACTTCAAATTTTTCGTTGATTCCCAAGCTCTCGATACACGAGCCAGCCTAAACACTGAAAATAATTTGCTGGATATATTTTCTAAAAGTGATGTTTACTAAAAATATTTCTTATATCCCTTGTCACATGAACCTCTTTCTAAATTTAAAATATTGTGAATGCTTAACGGAGTGATTAATTTTTATAAAATGTTATGTTAGAATAAAAGTGTAGTAGTGTAGTGAATTTTTCACTTTATGGTATTATCAGGTTACTTCCAAATTTTTATCGACGATATTTATTCCATTTCAATCATTTTAAGATATTTGTAAAAATAGAAATGTACGAATGAAGAATTCATAAGTTTTCGGACATTTAACAAATTCAGAGAAAATTACTAACGACGTATTATTTCTTAACGATTAGAATAAAAAAAAAAATTATATTTTTGAATGATTCATTTTAAAAATTTCAATTTCAATTTGATTTTATTATTAGCTTCTATTAGAGGAAATATGAAATACAAAATAAAGTTAAATATTCTAATTTTTGTAATATAATGCAAGTTACTATAATCATGTGTAATCCAATGATACTTTAAGATTAATAAAATTAATCAGGACGTACTACTAATAAACAAAATTCTTACTACTACATCATATAGAAACATTTAAATCTTGAATTAAACTAATCGCGATATTCTTTCGACGAGTTTCTTCAAAGTTGCTGAATTTTGTTCCAATCTCTGTATCTGATTATATTTATAGACTTTCTTTTTTAAATTTTGTACACTTAACCTTAATTTTCCGATTTAAATCGTCTTGCAATGTTTCAATAGGATTAAGATAGAGCTGTGGAAGTCATCACACAATTTTAGTATCATCATTAATTTTTAGTTCTCTTTATACTTAATTGTCCATATTTCTGCAGTTCTTTCAACTTTCTATGCTATTAGTTCTATTGTATCGTTTTTTCACGCTTTCCAAATCAATTCAAATTTCTGTCAATTTCCCGCTGAACTGCTTTCGAAATTCAAATTCACCCGGTTTCCGAGCCAATTCGTCGCTTTCAGCCACGAAAAGTGACGACAGTGAAATTTAAACAATCACACCAGCGCCAGAAGACGAAACGACTGGTTTTCGAAGCAAACAGTCGTTGAATGCTCTTTTTATAGAGAATGGGGAAGCCACAACAACGATCCCGCGGATTAAGATTCAAGGCAAACATTCGCAAGTTATGGAGCAATAGCTACGTGCTTTACGCTCTATTTCTAAGACTGCCACGACCATAACGACTTTATCCCGGGCTAATGATGTTTTCACTGAAACACCGCGCCGGCAATATCACACAGGGATTTCCTTTACACGCCTCTGCGAAGTTCCTGCGGGATTTTATGAAGCCCACTCTCGCAATTTTCAAGTCGATTTTTCATAAACGCGGCCGATCTTATTAAAGGTGGCAAATTATTTGACAAAGTTCGTCCCTGTTCGCCGAGGCGTTTCGAATGATTAACGACAATGATGAAGTTCCAGCGAGTAATTTGTTCTTTGTTCGATACAGAGTTCTCGACCAAGTCGATGGAAAACGAAGCGGAGCATATTTTGAGAGAGAAAGAATATATATATGAAACACATTCGCGCGGAATAAGATAAAATAGAATGGAACGAACGTGTTGCAGAAATTCAAGCGTGTATGCAGCTTGCTATATGAAGTAATACAGCGCGGCAATAAATAAATAGTGGGCAAATAATATTTCACGCGATGTTTGTTGGCTTTGTTGTACGACGCGTATATGTATGTATGTATGTACAATACGTATATATATCTACGCTCTGGTCATGTAAAATATACTTTTTACACCGTGTCGTGATCGAGAAAATCCGGCGATCGCTGACACGTGAAATTTATTTTGCTTATAAATCTATTAAAAAGGGATTGTTTTTAGCTGGCGAACGAATATTTATTGGTGATCCGTCCTCTCTGTTCAAATAGGATACAATCAGTCACGGAAGTTTGCGCGCGTTTGTTAAATTTCAAATATTTATCAAGCAGGAAGGAAAGTGTATTGGGACATTTCATGGATCTTAGCGATTGTCAATTAAAATTCGAGTATTTCGGAAGATGTCGACAATTTTTCTTACATTTGTTTCAAAGAATATATATATATATAAAAGAGTCAAAAAAATTATTTGTTTATAAAGTATAAATCTATGTACAATTACTATTGAATGAGGACTATTCAAATTTTTTACATCACTCTGGTAAAACTGTCAAGTTTTATTAATTATCGTAATACTAGCGTATTATTATACACGTACATATACTGTACATGATGGCATGTCATTTATTACGCCAATATTATCAGTTATTTTGAAGGAATTTGTAAATGAAGACACTGTAACAGCATCAGTGTGAGATTTTTAGACACTCTGAAATTAATAAGTGTCACAAATCTAGAATATTGGGATAAAATTGTCGTTGAAGAAGTTAAGCAACAAAATTAGAGTAATCTGATTGAATCTACGATAGCTCGAAAAAACTACGTGACAATAAAAACTGGAAACTCAAATTATACAATCAATAATTAGTAATAATTACAATCAGTAATTAAAGTTTATTAACAGTAAGTTCAGTTAGCAATATGTATGTGTAAGTATTAGTAACAGTGAATTAGCAATATATTTCATTTTTTCTTCCGATCTATTCACGTTCACCAGCGAATAAAAACATATAAAAAAAAAAACCATCATCACTTTTTCAGAATCCTCGCGTACCTCTCTCGATCAATAAATAAAGCGCTCGAAAGCCTCCGTTCCTCTTTAAATATTTAAAATTTGCAAACGTAATTTCTTGTGCACCGATTTTCTAACTTTCTCTTCCGATTTATTC
>CAJDYZ010010078.1:30799-41650 GCA_903986555.1 Heterotrigona itama | reverse complement strand
AAGTCGATCTGGTCCTTCGAAACGCTCTCTCTCTCTCTCTCTCTCTCTCTCTTTCTCTCTCGCGATCATGCAGATCGTCAAAGGGACGATGGGGTTGAAAATCAAATAGCGTCGTCTCGATGGGAAACCTCGATCGTTGTCAAGATTGAAATCTCTCTGTCGTTCCTTCTCTGTTGACCGTGGCTCTTATCTTTCTTCGCGATCACGTCAATCGGGCTTTCTACCCCCTCGAACGACGAAAGCCACGGTGCCGTCGTTCCACGGCGATTAGACGATTAGAAGACTCCCTTTTCCGCGAAACCTCGTTACGACACCAACTATTGGACGTGGAATTAGCTATGGGGATTACGATCGTTTCATCGTTTCACTGTATTCCTGCGGTATTGTGATTTTTTTCTCTGCTCTCTCTCTCTCTCTCTCTTCCTCTCTCTCGCGCTCTCTGTTTCATCGTTTCGTTTGTCAGGGATGCGTTTTGGGAGATGGAAGCGGATCGCATCAGGGGAAACGTTTCTAAATACTGCGTGACCGCAAATCGCGCGTGTGCGTTTGAACTGCGCGTCACGAACGCTCCCTCGTTGGTAGTTTGTCTCGTGTTTGCCCGTGCTCGAGTTACACTTTCGTAAATACGTGATTTACATTTATCATTGTTGTTGGAAAGGACTTATAGGGTGGAATTTCTGTTTTATGGGCGGTGGAACGGCCGTCCTGGAACGTTCGCATAATTTCAACGAAGGCTGGTCGAGTTTTGATTCAATGCTACAACGCAGTGAATTTATACTGTTTTTTTTCGATCAGAATTTGTTGAATTTAGAAGAAGGAACCAAAAACACATTTGAAGCATGTCAAACATATGTAAATGAATTTAAGTAACGAAGTATAAAGAATCGTTTTCAAGAAAAAAGTAAACTTCGTTCAGAGAAAGCAATGAAATGAGAAATTGGAAAGAAATTGCAATGTTTTGAGTTTCTAAACGATCATTGAATTCGAGAAAAGAACTTCAATTCTTCAATAAAACAGGGTAGTTTAAATATAGTAAGTTACATTTTTGTGCAAATACTTTTCTACGTTGTTGCTCTTTTCGACAGTTAGTGGCAAATTTTGGAATATAATCAAAAGATAAAAATTTTTCGAAAAATTGCTACTTTTATCATGTCGCAATATTTTGAATAAATAATTAACTTAACAATATTATAAATATTACACATAGTCGAACATCAAGATTGAATTTTTTTCTTTGGCTATCTGTCTCATTTTTTTTCTTCTTCTACCTATGGTTTCCGCAAAACAAAACGATATCATAAACCACCCTCTTGCGGATAACATTCCAAAATCCTGGAACCAAAACTCGCGCGAGATAGGGACAACCGTGAATCCAATAATTCCGTGCAACGATCAATTCTCGTAAAGTCTAGTCTCTCGATACGGAGTGACTGTGATGGCAGATCACAATTCCGTGTCTTGCGATTCATGGTTGTGGCAGTGACACGCATGAACAGCACGCACACGAGCGTACAGGAAGGGGCGTGCGTCGATGGTTGGGCAACAATGGGCACGTGGCAAAATCTAATCATCTCGCAAGTCTCAGGGTGAGCCTGTGCATATTTCTTTTTCTTTTTTTTCTCTTTAAGTTTTGTTAATCCAAAGTGACATTGCTGAAAATTCATTAATAAGCGACCGCTCTATGGGACTTGGATTGTTTCCGTGAAACGCAAAACGATTTTTGCGTAAATGCTGGAATGAATGAGCGTGTTTGAACGATTTACAATTCAGCCCCTATAATTTGCACCATAATATTCTGCTAGCGTTCGATACACTTGCAGTTTTCTTTTCTTTTTTTTGACCAATCGTTCAACCGATTTATCGAGTCTCAATAGGATTCGTTGGTTTTCGAGCATTAATTTAACTGGATGTTTCTTGTTTCTAAATACGTTTCTTGGCTCCGGCTATCGATGTCGAGAAATTGCTTTTTATTAATTTGCTAAAAATCGTATGAAAATAATGAATAATAAATTAATAATATAAGATGAATTTTTTTTTAGCTACCAGATATTATGATATGTAGGATGAATTGACGATATTAAAGAAGTGCTATCTTTTTTGAATCTACCTAGAAAGTTATAAAAGGGAGTTATTTATTTTTTGAAAATTGAATATAAATCAGTTCATTTATCTTGAAATGAAGAAATTTACGAAATATAATTTAAATTTTATGAAGAAAAAATTGGTTAGTATTAATATTAACGAGTAATTAATGATATTTATATTATGAGCGTATTATGATTT
This sequence comes from Heterotrigona itama, assembly GCA_903986555.1. Lineage (NCBI taxonomy): Eukaryota > Metazoa > Arthropoda > Insecta > Hymenoptera > Apidae > Heterotrigona > Heterotrigona itama. The sequence continues at coordinate 39,367 of CAJDYZ010010078.1, read as the reverse complement.
AATATTATGAATATCTCAATAATGACGAGCTACGAAACATTTTTAATACATTTATTAAAATAGAAAAATTTTAATTCGTGGTGGTTCTTAACTTCTAACACTCACATAGCAATTTATCTAAATTTAGTCTGAGTCATCGTACATCAAAAATAAAGCATATTGAATAGCAATCAAAATTTGATTTAACTTTTGAAATAATGGTTGGTGAATTTATATTCTCCAATAAAGCTGGTATATTCTCGGTCGATTGTTAAATTCGGCGAATATCTGTTTCAAAGTAACAGATGGGAAGCAATCGAGAAGATCCATTTTGACGAGTTACGCAGTTCGTATCGGTTGGAAGTCAGTGCTCGATAGGTGGTTCGATTGATTAAGCTGGGTGTCGTGCAAGTTATACATGTGTCTGGAACTATGCTAGAAACACGTGGCCCCTGCCTCAGGAGACGCCCCTTTCATCTAATCGTTGCACCGCTAATGGATTATTTCAATCGAAGAATCGAGGGATCGCTGCCGCGTCCTTCGTAAAACCTATAATTATGCTCCGTCTATTATTATGGATTATTCTACTATATACCCGATATATTAAGATTCTTAGCAGTTCTCATGCACCACAACCAGTAAAACTTACAAATACGATATTTTTGAAGAATATTCTACAATTCTACAGTTCTTTCTTTCAGAAAAATTAGAAAATTTAACGGTAAGATTCTTACTGAGACTAGTAAGATTCTTTCTAACTGTACCTATGTTATTTTAATTTTCTTTCGCTATAATCGACATTCCCAAGTATAATATTTTCGAGAAGTATTTTATAATTAACTTTGCCCAGGAAAATTTACTAATTATATCTTATATCTGCTCTAAGATAAAATGTCGATAAAAAAAGAAAGAAAATACGAGATAATGAAAGATGAGTAATGCAAACGATTTCTGCCCGGTGAACCCTCGATCAGAGGAAATAGAAGCTTAAGATGAAAGTAAGGCAAGATAGAGCCACGCTAAGTATCCTCAAACGGGACAGCGAGTTCCTTACAGGAAGGACGAAGCAACAAGTGGCTTCTTAGCTCAAGCAATCTTAGTTCGATGTTCAACAAGTGTTTTCCGAATGGATGCATGTCCTGGGAATCTTTCGCAGCAAGTTTAGCACAAGCGGCTACTTGTCACGAAGTGTTTGTACAGTTAGGCGGAATTGTCCGAACATTTAACAGGATAATTTATATATTTTATATCCGCTCATTTCATACTTTTATATTCGTCTAATATTTTATCTTGTACCATGGCTATTCCGTCGTTTAAAGAGCAATTCCATTTTTTAAATTATAAACTATTTGTTCATTTGAAAAAAAACAACTGCATTCTGAATCATAAATTGAAGTTCATTATTAAGAATTATTCAATAAGTACAAAGGAATGCTTTCTATAATCTTGCACGATTTTATCTAAAATTTTCAAATAGATTTTCACTAATGTACAATTTAAAAAGAAATTTATATTTCGTCCTTTCCACGAAAAGGATGTTTGCATTGGATTTATAAATTTTCATTGCATCCATTCTGGGAACTGAGTAGAAGGAAAAAAGACCAAAGTAATGTCCGTAGGGCAATGAAGCCAAGAATAACATTTCTTTGTCGCGACATTCAATACGTATCATTTATTTTCCACTCATTTAGCACGCTACTGATGTTTATTAAAATATGTCGAGTCTCGGTAAAATATTAATATATTAATACAAATACAGTAGTATTAGTATTATTAGCAGCGTTAGTAATAAATCTATCTTGTATACCTTAACTTCTAGAAATTTCCTCACTTCTACCTTGCGTTTCAACCTCGAAAAGAACAAGTAAAAAAAAGAAAAAAATATAAAGAAACAGAAGAGAGAGAGAGAAAAAAAAAGACAGAAAAGGAGTAACTCTCCAACGTATCAAAGTTTCTCCGTATTAACACGGAACAAAGCGCTCCTAATCCATGGTAGGAAGAGGGGGGGGGGAAGAAGAAACACGACGTGGGAAGGGGTTCGTTGGTTTCGCGTGCCGTCTCTAAATAATAAAATAAAAACCTCGACCCTCTAGATCCTTCGCCCACGCTCAATCCCGACAGCAACAAGTTGATATCTTGTTCCCTCGAGGGCGGCCTCGGGGGTAGGAGGACTCGAGCAACAAGAGGAAGAGAGTATCGTCGTAAGAAAACCGCTTTTCCTTTCTTTTTCGTGCTCCTCCCCCTCCCCAAAGTTGTCTCCTTTTCGTCGACGAATTCCTTACCCTCCAGGCCGGAAAATCTTCGAAGGGAAGTTCTTGGTCCGTGAAGGGGCTAAGAAAACTGCTTGAATTCTCTCGGGGGGTGGGGTGGATCGCTTCCTTGGGGTTTCAGGAAGCGACCAAGATGTAAAGGGACGGTGTTTCCTTAGGGGTAGCAGCCGCGAAGACGATTCAACCTCTCTTAGCGTCTTGTAACCTGTTGGAGTTACCCTCTTCGAAATGGCATAAAGTGCCTCCTTATTGAACTATGTGGGCGGTTGGTGTTATTGGGCTGTGAAACGTTGTGATTATGGAAGCCTGTTTACCGTGGCCAGTTAACGCGATAATATCGTGTTTGTGCTTGCTGGGATTTATTGATTTAGGTAATAGGATGAAAAGGTAGAGACAATCGTGACTAAACCGCGAATATTTTGAAGAAAGAGGGACCCTATTGTAAAAAGCAAAAATTTGTTCATCCTGATAGGCAAGGTAACTCGATAATAATAGTGTATTTAACATAGTCGAGGTTTATTTATTTATATTTCGACAATGACATTGATAACGGAGATAATAATTAGATTACTAGTACGAAATAATTTTTAAGAAATTTAATTAAAAGATTATCTTGCTATTCGTTATTAATTACGCTTTGAATATTTTTTTATATGTTACATATTTCTGAAAATTTGCTGTTTGCGATAGAAACAATGAAACAAACAAAAATTTATATTTCTCATAAAAATCACAGTAACAGATCCAGGGTAGTACATACACACAATAATGTGATTACTTTTTTTCCTCTATGAGATCTTAAAGAGTATCAAAGAAGCGTCAAAGTCTAAAGGCATCATCTACTTGATGACGGCTCGCTTTCCACGGCAAGTTTATTGCTTTATTGTCCATGATAATGGGTAACAAGCCGAGAAAATCACCGTGAAAGGGAGTAGTAATTAGCAGACGTTCTCCCTGTAGGCTAAGAAAGTCGGGTGAGATCGAGGGGATGAGCATTTCTTAGGGTGAGTAAGCTCGCCTTAAGAAAAACTAAACGGCCGATGTCTTGTAACCTGTTGAAGCAACCCCTCAAGAGATAAAGTGCTTTCTTGGCGCCCGATGAAGAAAGGGGCTGCAAGTTTAGTTGTAGGATGGGGCCTCTGGCTTCGTAAGAATCTCCAGATACTTGGGATAAAATCTATAGAGCGACATAGATAGAGTGGTGAGCGGCGAGGCGCGAAAAGGAAGGAACGATAGCCGAGATCTTTCCGGCCGAGAAGACGCGACACTGGGCGAATCCCTGAAGCCAAGAGAGACGGAAGAAGAAGAGTCAGAGTAGCAGCCCAAGAGCTCTTTGAAGAAGTGACACCTTTGTTTTCCCAGAGGGCGCTCGAACGTGGCGTGAAGGGTTAGTAGTCTCGAGGAAAATTGACGTTACGAGGAAATTACGTGGAAACAAAGATAAAATCCTTCGTCGTCGTCGCGCTCCTATACACGTCGCATTAGCTACGCCACGCATGTGCTTTTTTTTTTGTTAATTCATTAATTCGGGAAGGCAAGTTCACTTGTCATTTGGATAGAATAATTATTTTTTTATTTTGAATCTTCGTATTTTCAATACGATTTCTTCTACGAATAAATTATGTCGCAAGGAGTAAGATCGACATATGTAACCGACAGTGATTTAGTTTCATTAATTTTTAAGTCTGAGACTTAATAGAGGTGTCTAATTATAGGATAACCCGATTATCCGATCAGATCGTTACATAGACTGTATCGTTTTCTGTAATTCTATCGAATTATCTAAATTTTGAATATTCACTTTACTATTAGAGAATTTCCTTATTAATGGTAGATATTGCGTATTTACAAATATCGTTTAATGTAACAGCGTTCTATTAAATTTCTTCTAAAATGGTTGTTAATCTGCGAAATTGAAATCTGATGTTAATATTCTTTATTAAGTTTCGTATATTCTATTTAATTTGATGATAATATTACGAAGATACACTGTGTTATCATACAAGCATCATTAATGTCAATTAAATAATTCTATGGATGATTTTAATGAAGAAAACTCTACAACAAATTCCATGGAGATATTATTGTACGATACTATACAGCACTTTAAAAAAAGTAACAGGTGTAGTATCTTAACTTAAGGGAAACAGTGTCGCCGAATCAATTTCTGATTTCCCTACCCTTCGTTCTCAAACGACTCTTTTAAACGAAACACAACTAATAAAAACCCACTTGATCCAATAGCCTAAAGCTCTAAAAGAAAAAACCAAAAAAAAAAAGAACATCACCTCCCTTTACTCAAATACTTCAAACCTCCTTTGTTCCACCGGATTCATGTTTCCTCGCTCGGTCCGATACCAAAATCTTCGGTTCACCTCGATTGTCTCGTTGATTGACAAAGAATTATCCCGACAAAGGGGCCTGCTGGCTGCACAATCGACTCTATCTCACCCTATTTCCTCGAATCTACTGTCAAAAGAATCTACGCCCGCGTATACGGCATCTCCAGTCGATTAACAGGATTGATCGCGTGGGCTGAACCTCTCAGCTGTCGCTTCCGGATCCTGTCGTTCTTCGTCTACCTAGAGTACCTACAGTACCTTGTTGGAAAAAAAAAGTTCCGCGAAAGAGATTCTGCGAGTTCGATGCTAGGTTGTTTCGAGGTTTGAGGTCCAATACAATCTTAAACACGAGTACTGTTGGCCAAAAGTGTCACGCGGATAAACAAGCGACTGATGGCGATTGAAAGAGAGGCTGGTGCTGTCCCATGAGAAGACCCTCCCTTCCGGCAACGCATTATACCTACTCGCGAAATCTAGCCCGCAAACGACGCGTGACTTCCAACCCAAGGACTGTTCTTTTCTCATCCTCTCGACAAAGAATCGCCCATTGTATCCACCTAAACCCGACACGCGGATAAATATTTAACAAGCCTCCGCGTCGCGTACTGTTACGTCAATATCTCCCCGGAACGCATCCGGATGCATTCTTCCGGTACAGGAGGACGCCCAGCGGCGGGATGCACTCGATCACGTCGGGGTTTTCAGGTCTGGCTCTTGATCGCGTGACGAAAGAGAGAAAGAGAGAGAGAGAGAGAAGAGAAGAGAAGACTAGCGCACGCCGCTACGTGGTAAAGGAGGAGCACGGGGGATCTTTTCGGATATATTCAAAATATGCAGAGCAACGGCGCGCCGCTCGGGCGAACACCGACAAAAGGTGCGCCAACCGCGGAGATAAAGGGAGGCCCTCGTTTCGTTTGGCGCGGGGGCGGCGGCGGGGAAGGGGGGCGGAGAGAGGATAGAAATAAGCAGTAAGAAAAGTGGAGGAGATCGCCGATTCTGTTTGCCCACAAAACGCCCGTGAACACGAGACGACCGGGCATTATGCAGTCGTCGTAGACAGATCAGACAGATAGACAGACAAACAGCCACCTACTACACAAGCAGATGATGAACCTTTTTCGGGGGATTCTCGGGATTAGCGACAGGCGGACATTACACGGCTCGAGGGGTGAGGATTCTGGCTGTGGAGAGGAGCTGCATCGTTGAAGAAGCAAGCCGGGAGAGTAATTTGAGATGATGCTGTTCTTTCTCAGCTGGCAGCATTCTCGGCAGATGTCGAAATTGCTCGGTTCGCGGAGACAATAACGCAAGGATAATGGATTTAAGTCGAGAACTTGATGATATCGATATCTTTGGAGGAACGGCGGATTGATTTGACGATCGAATTGTTTGGGAATGAGAAGACATTTAATGTTGGAAGATTTCATTTCCTCATAAGAGATGAACAGATCGCCCCGATTTGAAATCTGACGACTAACTGATTGTTGCAAGTAATTCGTTTGGTATTTTTGTAATAATGCATCGATGAGAATCCAGTTGTATTTTTGAAACGCTAACTAAAAAGTCGAAACGTTTCGCTTTTTCCGTACCATTACGAACGATTCTGTCATTGATTTATCAAGAACCAGTCAAAGGAGAGTTCGCCCCGGAATCGTCTCAACCACCAGTTGATACGATTGTCCCACGACGTTCATCAATGTTTCATTAAGACGAAGAAATATTAGTTTTATTCGGATGGAGTAGCTACGATGTATTATTCAGCAATTCAGCATTCAATATTCGCGATACTCGTTACATTCTTAATTATACCTGTATCTTACCAACAATAAGTGCCTACCAGAAAAACGAACGCGATTATAGTACGCGTGCACAAGGATAAACACAGACAAACAGTTCTCACGATGTTATTCATAATTCAAAGCAGAAACAATGGAGCAGAGAATAATCTCGAGCAGTTACGATCGATAGTTGCTGTAGCTACGCTTACAGTTTTAAGCTTGTCCTTTACGTTTCTATCCCGATAAATCCTTCCTTTTGTCTACTCCCAAATAAGCACCAATAAATATTAACAACGAACGTTGGTTTCCGCCGTCAACTCCGAAAGAAAGGAACAAGGCCGTACAAGAATCGCGACAATGAAACGGAAGGAGGCTCGATAACGGTCGAAGATCAACGAACCGGGCGAGCGGAAGAGAAATCTAGCCCGGTTCCGTCCCAGTAACGACACCACTGAAATTTTCGACATAACCATCGGTTCACCATCCTTTTGAAAAATCGACGAAGCGGCGACGTTGATCTCGTTGTACACGAATCGGAGCAGCGCAAATCAACCTAAAGAGCGGGAGGGGGAGAGGGAGAGAGAGAGAGAGAGAGAGAGAGAGAGTCAGAGAATGAGATTACTAGCGGAACGGGCATATATGCGTGGTATGAAAGGAAACTCGGCGGGGAAACGGGCTTGTTCCGCGGGACGCACAATCGCAGGATAAACCGAAGATATAATGGCACGTATGACGCGGTAAAACTTCTGTGCCACTTCAGTTAACTTCTGAGGGAAGGCGGAACAAACAATCGCGGAATTAAAGTCACGGCGATCCTGCCGGCTGCTTCACCGAGCGAACCTGTTACCAGATGGAGTCAAAGGATCTCGTCTGCTGTGCGCGAATGTTTGCGTATATATAGATATACGTAGTATCGAATCGCGGTGCACCCTCGTCCGTGTGGCCGCCCTGGTTCTCTCTCTATCTCTCTTTCTTTCTTCCTCTTACTATTTACCATCGAAGAGCAGAGAAAAAGAGAGAGAAAGAGAGAACGAGTTAAGGGAAAGAGAAAGGAGCGCGACAAGAGAGGGACGAAGACGTGGGGGAGGGTGGACGGGGAGGAGGACACGCGAGGAAACGCGGACCGTCAGAAAGCAGCAAGAGAGGGCTCGGGAGGAACGACAGAGGGAAAGAAAGGGAGAGAAACGTCGGACGGCCCTTTTCCTACCTTCGACTCTTTTCTCGAGCGCTCGTTTTTTCCCCTTTGTCCCGAAGCACGGAAATTAAGAGACTTTCTCTCGGGGTAGTCCCAACCCCTTCGAAGGATCCGCGTACACGTAGGTACGTATGCAGTGATATATATATATATATATATATACACAGGCACGGCTGCGAATCTGTGATACGGGCGCACGCACACGCACACGCACATGCACGGTGGACGATCACGCGGTACAGGTTCTATCCAACGAGATCATGTGTGTATGTGCAGACGCACAACAGGGACGCGAGTCATTGTCCGCGGACACCTGTGGACTTACAGTGCTATGTACGATGTAGCCACTTACTTCAGAGCCCGCTGGAGAAGGAAAAAAAAGCTCTCTTGCGCTTTTCTCCGCTTTTCACACCGGGCGAACTAAGCACCCTAGCCCTATGTCTACAAGACTCGTCTTCCGTCCCTCTTCGGCCGGGTTATTCTTCTATCGACCTGTCTTTCTCTCTTTGCCCTGCCACGTTCCAGGGTTCTTAGTTCTCTCTAGCGCCTCGTGCTTCGTTTCTCAACCCCCTTGCACTTTCTCTCTTTGTCTGTCTGTCTGTCTGTCTGTCTGTCTGTGTGTCTCTAGGTCTGGGGTGAGAAAGTCGTTCAGGGCGTTAAATCGCCTTCTCGGCTTGCGCCGTCTCGCGCGCGCCCGTTGCTTTGTAAACTGCCTCCACCCTCTCGAGGATAAGATAATGCTGAGTGCAACGTGGCGGTGGCGTGCTATCTGCCTTACGTCACGCGACACGCCGTGTCATCGTTTCCGCTTTTCTCCTCTCTTTTGCTAGCGGCCGCGTGTTTCCTCCGTTGCGCTCCGCTAGCCGCGCGGTTCCTTTAATTAAAAAAGTTATTATCTTGGAAGAAAGAGAAGCACCAGGGCGGCGTATTTATTCTTCCTCGGTGTTTGCTGACCGTGGCCGGGGCTCACCAGCGAAGAATGGCTTTTACGGTGGCCGGACGAG
>CAJDYZ010010075.1:81352-94467 GCA_903986555.1 Heterotrigona itama | reverse complement strand
AAAAAAAAAAAAAAACATCAATGACTGAAAACTCCGAAAAAAATGACCCGTTGTTGGCCTTTCGATACCATTCGTGTTAGACAAAAAATATTTTTTGCATCATCACAGTTCGAAAAGATGTTTAGATGGCCTCACTGAAATAATGATTTGCGATCTTCTTTCGGATACGCATTTTGTCTTTTCCTTTTTGCTTTTATCGACGTTTGATTTTTTGTTCAGTTCGGTTGAAAACAGAAAAAGATTTCTTTATTACTATCCAGCCAAATAACAAACTATTCCTAAATTCTGTTACATAATTTTAATTTAATTTAATTTAATCGTGTAATATAATGTGCACGTAAATTTAATTCTGTTACACAATGTAAAATGTCTCTCAAAATTGATCAAGATTCACGAAATCGTACGAGCAAAAAGTCTTTAACTCGATGAGAGATCGTTTGAAAACGGTTTCGATTCTTTCGCAAGTGTAAGACCAAGAAACCTCAGACTTTGTTACGCGAAATCAGCGATCAGCGATCAGCGTTCCAATTCCGAATTAAGCACGCTTTCGTTTCGTGATCTTCTCAGTCGCCACGTGTTTGAAAACGACACGAGCAGGGCAGTTGGTAACGTGTACAAATGCATCCGACGGGAACACGCGCGTGAAATCTGTCACGTCGTGACATAAACGAACGCTGGCTGTTCGTCTCGTTGAGACGATCGACACGGGGAAACGTACACGAGGTCTTGGAAACGTACATCGTTCCTTGGCGTGAACGTGATTGAGGGCCTCTTCTAGTGACAACTGTCGTTGTCGAGCAGTAAACTCGTCGTCAGTCGTAATATTAGTAGTGTTAACAGTTACTTCGCTAGTAAGTCTCGTTAGGGTTGTACTCACGAATATATCTTTCCCCTTGGCCGGGCTTCTAATTTGTAATCTCGTTGGTCACAGTGAGTCGTGAGTTTTGAAAAATTCGAAGATACAAAAATACGTGACGCTTTGTAATGTTTAGCAGAGAAAAAGCTCATCGTGCCATCATTTTATGATGTTTGTTCTTAGACCTATTGCATTAAAAAAAAAAGAAAAATCTCACAATCTACTATGATCTCGTTGAGAAAAATACAGATGAAACTCGTACGGAAACCACACCCAAGAAGACTGACCGTGGCATTTCTCTCGCCGGATGCAAACAAGCACCTGTACCAATCATCTTCCGACGCAAACAAGCACCGAGAAACTCGCCGATGATTGTTTGCAAGTCGGTGTGCGAATATTTTTTCCACTACCGGAACAATGTTTCATGTTTAATGCATCGTGGCATGCGTCGACGTACCGTTTCACGTAGGTGAAACCATATCTCGTTGTGTATGAGTAGTACGAGACTGCGAATCCTTTCGATCGACACCCCGTAGTGTGTCGTTTACGGTCGTTCACTGTGGATCATCCGTGCTCGATACACCCACATAAGTTGGAGAAGATCTGATCGTCCGATGGATTTTCGTTCTAATCCGTTTAAAGCGTCGCCAGCCGTGCGGTGTCGCATTAAGGGGACGCATCGGCTTGCTTCTGATGCCGAACAACAGACAACGGACACACAATACACGCCCGAAAACACAAATAAGGCTACTAAACCGTGCTACTAGGAACACCGAGTAAAAAAGAGAATGCTCCGAAGTATACCTGCTTGCTCTATGGCTTAGGGCAAGCTTTCACGGTGCTGTGAAGCGGTGGATAAAGCTAAGCTGCTCGGCGCGTGATCCGTGAGACCGGTGATCGGTTCGATCGCTCGCTGTCTTCGATGCGAGTCGAAAGATCGATCGGTTTGCGTGAGACGGATCTTTGGAATGGTGTAGCACGGCAGATGGAAAATGGCGAAGACGTAATTTCGCGTGAAGAAATACGCGAAGAACGGATAAGACCGGTACAAAGTATCAAGTGCGTTAGGTGTATAAATGAGTAAAAACCATCTACTGGTTCCTGATGGAACATGTGGAAATGAATTCTGCAATCGTGCAAAATTCACAGCTTTCTGTTCTTGATCGTATTAAAAACATTTTAGACGAGAGTGTAATAAACCGATGAGTGTTAATAAACAGAGATTATTCTGGGAAAGAATATATAAAGGTTCTTAACATAATCTTGGAATTTGTTAAACATAGAAATTTCTAATAATCAACGGGCACCGATAATGTTTATTTCGTTTAATTTAATACCATCGCCGACAACGCCACGAGGGTCAAATCGTGGCTACAAAACGTGGTCTCGAGTTCGTCCGATAACGAGAGGTTCCGAAAGAGATCGTACGTAACGACCGGTTCTCAGCGACGAATATCCAAAGGGTGTGCGCAGCCGAGGACAGGTAAATGTTTGACATTCCTATCTCGTGGTTTTAGCATCTGAAACTTTTAATTATCGCGGCGATCAAACACGAGGCAAACTACGAGATCCATAAAAATTGTAGTCGAACGTAATCGTATTTCTTCATTGTGGAACAACTTCTCGAACCGCGTAAATTTATCGTTGACGTTTAATTTATATCGTATCGTAAGATTATCGGAAATGAGAGAGTAAAGGAGAAAGGAGCTTGGAAACAATCATAAAGGATACGTCTCCGCGAATTTACGACCTGTTCCTTGCCCTGTTGTTGCGAGAGAACAAATTGAAGACATCGTCACCGATTACGAGCGTTGCGTGGATTTTATCCCGCCCTTCGGTCGACCCCAGTGACTAAGTTGTTTCGCGTTTGATGCAATTGTCCCAGTGCCGTGATACGCCTATGCAAATCCTGTCGTGACGATTTGTATCCCCGATGACGTTGCAGAACACAATCGAACTCTACGTCGTAGAGTGATGGAAAAAAGGCGAAGCAAGTATTTATATGTCTATCGTAGACAATGAATCATACGTTACAGTATTTGTAACTGTATTTGCTTGCACGATAAAATTAATATCGTAATACTGTTGTATTAGTGGGGAAAGTAGCAGGTTAGAACTACTAAGCTTTTTTCGGTTTCGTAAACTCGTCTAGAGTTGGAGGATTTCTGAAACTGTTGCACAACTTCAATTCCAAGTGAAAATAATAGGGCCGAGTATTTGATCTCGAGGTGGCACGTGTATGTAGATTTTTCTTTAAGTCATCCGACGTCTTCCACGCGAAAGGAAGCACAGGAACAGATGGTCTCGAAACGAGTGGACGAGCAGTGAAAGTCGACGTTGGAGATTCTATCATAGTTGGTATCCCGGTAAATGCCCCATCGGACCCCATTGTGATAACGGGCGACATCGAAGTTTAATTAAACGCCTGGATTGACTAATTTACCCTTTTAGGTGGACCGAAGTTTGTAGGCCTCTGACCGTTACATTTCTCTTTATCCGATTTCGCTCGAGCAAGTGGAATATGTTGGAAAGCGAGCAGACGACTACCTTCGGTCGAACGACAGCCGAACCGGCCATTTCTCTCGTTAAAAGAGAATAAACGAAGAAGATTAATGGACTCGGTTGAAAAGATGCCCTCTACGCATAATGTGTGTCAACGAATAAATAAAAATATCGTGCTGCATCGCGGCCTAATTGGAACGCGTTCCCTATTAGCACGCATTTCTCTCGCTTTCCATTAATTTTTCCACGCGACGTGTGATTTACATTTCGAATCTATCGGTGAGATCAGAGGCAGCGTTTGTTTCTTTCGGGGACCCGCGTATTTCGTCAACGATGACGACCGTTGGTCACCGTAAAATAATATTGTCCGACCAAATGCCTGGCTACGCTTCGGGACAAACTATTTTAAGTCGGGCCGTGCAGTCTCTTTGTTTATTTATGAGCGTACTGCTTTCGTCGTAAGATGTTATTACAAGGACCTTTTCTTGCGCGGCGCTGGAAACGATTAGGAGAAGAAGGTGCGCGCCCGTGTTCTCACATTCTTTGCTCTATCGTTCCTTCCAGGCTTCTCCAAAATTTCGTTATGGTAAAGTAGATAACTTGCCTAGATTATTTTTCCATTAACAATTGGATATATCGCACTTGACTCAGATTCGTATCTTCACTCAATCGTGAACGTTGACGATTCGATAATAAAAAAAAAAGAGATAAAAGAAAAAAAAGTTTACAGATTTTGTGGAAGCAATGCGACTAGTGATATACAATTCGTATACAATTCACGCTACTGCTCTTCATGCGACCACTGTCTCGCTCGAAAAGTATCGCGTGTCTGCCACACGATTATGTACCATACATTGACACGATAAATCAGCATTCTCTGGCAGTCGACATGCAAAATACCGAATGCGAACGCAAGGAATTAATATTAATAACACTGCATGTGTTAGCACCATGCAAAGAAAATTCACGAATGAATTTCTCGGCACTCGATCGATCAATCATGCAAGGGAATTATTCCCGCCCGTAGAAACGAGAACGGTGTATTTTCGGTGCGAGCCTAGCATCGGGAAAAGAATGAAAGGAATCAAGCTGAGACAAAACGACAAACGATCGCAATTGCAATTCGTGGCACGAGCGACTCGCGTTTCGACCACCGTGTCGTGTGTTTCCTCAGTAAACACGGCCCACAATATTGCGTGTGGTCGAAAACATTTTTTCGCGCGCGAGAAACCACCGACGAATCCCGTTCCGTTGGAGGGGAACTCTCCAACATTTCTTCTCCGAAAGCAGCGTGTCCCCTCTTACCTGAGCGTTCCTTTTCAATTTTTACTCCCTCCAAACGTGGATTATACCCGATTCGCGTTTCTTTCAGACTTATCGTCACTGTAATTGATCTCGTAAGCGAAGGAAGAACGAGCGGAATTTGTCAACACGTTGTATAGCGAACGTGACGCAAGATCGAGCGAAGCACTTCTAGTGCTCGGAAAAAATGATTAATCACTTTACATGACGAGCTCGAACTGGTGTGATAAAAAAAGAGACGGGAACTCGTCGGGATTTCATCGTGAATCAAACCAGCAAAACGCGACGCTTGTTTTTAAACGAAGGAACGTGTGGGTCACATAGTTGTTGGTTACAATTTGATATAATACTGTGATTGAAGTTTTTTTCAATACTATAAATATCTCTGAAAATGATGATCTTCAAATGATCTTCTCTCTCTCTCTCTCTCTCTCTCTTTTATAGGTAAGAATCTCTCTAAATTTCTATTTTTAAAGAATAATTCGCAAGCTGCGGATGTTCGTACAAATCTATATCATTAAAAGAATAGAACAAAGATTGCACTTGTTCTCTACAATATTAAAACGCAAGAGTAGCACTTTACTGTAACGAGTAATTCAACCGATAAGGTGGTCGATGAATAACTTGACGAACAATCATAAGTCAATCGACGTTCCATTAGCATGAAATTTTTCGGAGTTTACGCTGGCCCGAGGTTAGAACAAACACGAGGTTAAGTCGGCAGGAATCAAAGGGTAGACCGGCGAAAAGATTGGCCGTGGTAGGTTTGTCAGGAGGACGAAATCTGCAAGCTCATGCCCTTGAAAATCTTTTCTTGCCGCGTAACTCGAGTGGATCCTGTATCGGTGCCTCTGCCGGCTCTCTCCTTCACGAACGCCGCACTTCTGTTGTTGTAACACATTTCGTCCGTGGCAAACAACACCCCGCGGTTTACCTGGTAATTGCTGGAAACACCGGCTGAGTGTTTACAGTGTCATCGAGGTGCGGTAGTCACACCTCGCCGCGTACGACCACTCGGAACAGCAACGTTTTCTTCACCTGGGGATCTGCCACGGTCGAACATCTTCTCGAGGGTCAGCAAACTATTCGAAAGCTCGCTCTAACGACGTTTTTCTTGCTCTCTCTCCTTTTTGCACTTCAAACAACTACGGATCGACGTGATTAATGCCTTTGTTTGCAATCTTTCACGTGATTATGTATTAAAGGTATTGTCTGTGGTATGATGTTTGGGTTAGTGTGGATTTAACCCTTTGGCAACGGAGCATGAGAAATATAATTAGGCAAACCATCGGATATAAAATTTCATCGTAGATTGACGTCTTTATACGTTGGAATATAATTGTCAGTAACGATGAGTAATGTGAGTATGTGTATGTTTTACAGTGTAGAGAGAGCGAGAGAGATTTACAATTAATCGTCACATACTTAAATTTTGATTATCGTATTATCCATTTTCTATGAAAAAAAAATCGGAAGTACATATCTTGTTTTGCATTTAGTATCAGTAAGGTGGTTATTCAATAAATTTTTTTTAAAAAACATTTCCTTTCTATCTATCATGCCATGCTGATTCTTCTTAATTCACTTCTTAATTTATTGCTAATAAGTGAGCTAAGCTATAATTGATTAACTTATTATTTTATGATCTTGTGTGATCCACTGGATCCGGAACAATTGATCTTGATTAACATGATCGAACTTCAGTATGAAACACGAAAAATAACTATTAGAATTATATGAATAATTTACTAATATCGATTAATAAAGATAAATTAATTATAAGTATTGTACTTGAGTTTATAAAATTATTATAATATATAATAATTCTGTGTAATTATAGAATCTGTGATAGAAGTTAATTACAAAAGATGACATAACATAAATGCAAATCACATCGTCCTGTGCAATACTGCAATGTATAATTCTTTGTGTAACTAACGAATTGAATAAAAATTTATCAAAATAATATAATTTATTTATTAATTATATATCATTTATATAAAATGATATTAAATTATTTATTAAATAATTTAATATCAAAAACTATACCTGAAATTTATCATATACACTTTTGACTGTATGAACAAGTTTGATTCAAATTCCAAATTCCAAAATTCAATTAGTTTAATAAAAAACTAAACATGAAAGTATGTTTCAATCTATTGTTCAAAAATTAAAAATCTTTATAACTTACATTTCGTAGATTAAATAAGACATAGAAAAAGAATTAAAAGTCTAATTTGGAAGAATTAATTACAAAAGTTTAAATGAGCTTCTTTTGCAAGTGAAAATTTAATCAATTTATGGGCATTGAAATGCTAGCGTCGCGTAGCGGTGAAACAGTAGAACTAAAATCTATTGGTATCTTTGTCACACGCTATTACTATCCTTGTTTGATACATGATATATATCTATCCTTGTCACACAATATTTCTTTTCTTGTTTATGTATAGACCACATTCTGCCATCTATTGGAGTTTCTCTCTTTATCCTTTTAGTAGCAGTTAAAGTTGAGGGATGCTTAGATGGCAGTATTATCTGCAGACAAAGGGCGCATTAGTGTATGACAAGGACAATGATAGATTTTAGTTCTATCACTTTACCGCTACGTGACGCTAGCATTTCAATGCCTGTATTCCAGCGACATCTATTTCTCGAAAGCAAGAAATCATGTAAAAAGATCAATATTTTAATTATTATTACAATAGTTTAACAAGTGTCAAGGAAACATAACAAATTATCGAGTATATACTTAATAGTTGTTAAAGAATTAATCGACAGTCTACATTCATCATTAAATAATCTATATTCATCATTAAATAATCAATTAAAAGAGTATAGGTAGTTAATTCATTATAATTTTCATTGTTCATTTAAATATTGTTAAATATCAGTTATTAAAAAAATAATAATAAAGTTATTTGTTAATATTTGTAGTACGTTGATTATATAAGATTATCGATCATCGTATCTACATGCCCAAGTTAACTAAATTTTCATTTACCAAAAAAACTAAATAAGATTAATTTGTGAATTTTCATAATTGCATATTCGAAATTACATCGACTTGTTCTCTATATTCCACTTGACCTATAAAATTCTTGTATAAAGACACAAATTTTACTCCACAGATTGAAGTATTCATTCGAATAGTTTCATTTTTATATTTATGATTATATTAATCTTTTTAGGCAGATCTTATTTGTAGATTTCTAAATTTTCTTATCCTTATTCTAAATTCCTAAATATTATTTAATCCTTATAATAATTTATTTACAATAATTAAATCAATAAGTTACACGTGGATTAACTTAAATACACAATGTTATTACCAGTATTTAATTTTATACTATTTTTATTTACAAATTTTTCACACAAATAATTATGTCGTACTATAAAAAATCATTTACTATAAATAAATGTTCTCTTGAATACACAAACATCTAATACATATGTTTGCAAGTTTAGTTGTTATACATTTTATATGTCATTGCAAAATTTTCAATTACCATCTTATCATATTATAGATGATAGATACAGTTCCAAACTAATTCACTTCCATTTCTTGTTGTTCTTGCTCATCATTAGAATCCTGCATTTCTTCTTGTTCTGCAGTTTCTTCCAGTTTCTTTCTTTCTTTCAACCCCGCAGCAGGTGATCTTATAAGTGATAAATCGCGTTGAACTTCTTTAATATCTCTTTCTTGTTCTAACTCGCGTCCTTTACGTAATCTCTGCATTATATGTAGATTTTGTCTCTTTTGTTTAATAGTTTCAATCTTCTTTATTGCGTCAATTGCATTATTCCATAATTTTCTGTTGTATTTAATTGGGACATTTCTTCTCTTTTCAAATTCAAACGAGGGATCCACTACCAACTCTTTGCCAACTGTTTTCCTATATGCCTTGGTCCATTTGACTTTTCTTGGATTTTTCTTCTTTTTAAATGCAGCATGACATTTTGACCGACAAAATCTGAATATCTGTGTGAAGGAATATGAAATGAAAATATGCATATAATAATATGGTAATATTTATGCAATATAATTTATAACAATTATCAATTATTTACATATTGTAAGAAAAATTATTATCAAGTGCAGAAACAGCAGTTGCACCTAAATATACACATAACCTAAAAATCTTGATCGAAAAAATTATAGTTTAGAACATTTCTTCTAAAATTATAGAAACGAAATTTTGTTATTGTGGTAAATATGTATAAAAATTCTCACCTTACAGTCATTTCTTACAAACTGAATTCCGTGTCCCGGATAAATCCGGGACGAACAAAAATAACATGTTTCTATACGCATGTTACATGCGTTTGTGAAAACTCGAAATAAGATCAGAGATCAAGATAATAATGTAAGCACATAAAATTGAACTAGTAGCTACGCCATCTACAAAATATTTTTTTATACGTCATTTTAATATTTCGCAAAAAAGTTTTTCAAACATACATCAATTTTTAAGCGTATATAATTTTAGATATTATATATATATATACCTACATATATCTACAAAATAATATAGTCAAAGTAATGTACATCTTAATCTTTATATTTTTAAATTATATCATTATATTATTATATATTTGTATAAATTATATAGAAATTAGAAAATATTTTATAATCTATAGCCTATAGTGTAGACATTAGAAAATAGAACTAAGAAAAAGAAAATTGAGTAACAGAATTAAATTTAGCTCCAATATATATAAATTATAAATATATCTAATTTTTATTCATTTAAATTTTGCTTAAAAATATCTTTAGTTGCTGAAAGTCTGTGGTTAAATTGTGCAATTAGTTAATCAGTGATTCAATACATTATTGCGCGACATCTGTTAATTCACAGAGAATTTTCTACAAAAGTTGCGTTGCAGAGACATCTGAAGACGTTGGTCTTCGGATTTTAGTTGGTGTTCGGTGAAGTTTCATTTGGATGTGGATGAGCAATTGAGAAGGAAAAATGAACGTTGTAGCGAAATCGACAAGTCTCGCGCCGTTGTTGAAGTCGACAACTGTCATTTCAAATGGGCTGCAACCAGTGATTGGAACAGGTGTTGTATTAAAATCGAAAATTGTTACTAAACCTGCCGTTAGTCGACTGGTTTCTGAAAGTTTGCAGGAAACTCTTATTACAGGGTCCCTACGTGTGAGTTCGGGAATTGGAGGTTCGAAACTTCTACTTAATTATTATTTTATTATATTTCATGCATCAACAGAATTTATTCTCATTATAATTTCGATTATATAATCGTATGTCGTACGCAGTACAATTTCGAAGATTATTATTGTACCAATTTCGTTTATCACAAATGTTGTACAAATCTTTTTTCTATTTTGAAACGTTGAAATTGATATTATTCTTATTTTTAATATTCGATATAAAAGTACTTTCAATGAATTTTCTAGCAAGTTTACTAGCAACACAAAGGAGGTTGGCACACACTGATATTCAATGGCCAGATTTTACTGATTATCGTCACAATGCTGTAAAAGATCCAACTACCAAAAGCAAGGAAAGTGCCGAAAGTCGCAAATCGTTTGCATATATTGCAACAGCTAGTAAATATATCTTTTAATTTGTCTTATACTATTCTACAATAGCAAAGAAATATTTATTTTTGATTTATTATATTATATGTTATAGCAACTGCAGTTTGTACAATATACAGTACAAAAACAATTGTACATGATTTAGTATCGTACTTAAGTGCTTCTGCTGATGTACTTGCATTGGCAAAGATTGAAGTTAAGCTTGATAGTATTCCTGAAGGAAAGAATGCGGTTTTCAAGTGGCGTGGAAAGCCTCTTTTTGTACGACATAGGTAAATATTGCTAAACATTCTTACATATATATCTTCATATTTTGTATATGTGAACTGAATACAGCTTTTGCTCTGGAATGATTGTAGAACACAAAAAGAAATTGATACGGAGTCGCAAGTAAATGTTTCATCTCTTCGAGATCCACAAGCAGATACAGAGCGTGTGAAAAAATCAGAATGGTTGGTTGTTTTGGGTGTGTGTACACATTTAGGATGTGTCCCAATTGCAAATGCTGGTGATTTTGGTGGTTACTATTGTCCTTGCCATGGTTCTCATTACGACGCGAGTGGAAGGATTAGGAAAGGACCAGCTCCGCTAAATTTAGAAGTTCCACCTCACGAATTTGAAGGTGGTATATTAGTTGTTGGTTAAGGCGTTAGTATATGTAGTAAAATTATACTATAATTTATATCAAGTTGTTTTACATGCATTTGGTAATTATTTCAAAATTCATTGCCAAAGCTAACGTTGATCTATTATAAATTATGGTAAAGCTGTATAAATAAAAGTTCAAACTTAACCAAAATACAGTTTGTTTATATCTTTCGTTCATGCTTAATGTCTGTCAATTTAAACAAATCTATAGTGATTTAAATATGTTTATATCTTTCATTCATGCTTACTGTCTCTATCAATTTAAACAAATCTATAGTTATTTAAATAAATCTATTAAAATGAAGAATAATAGTATTTTAATATTTAAAGAAGAATCAGACGGTATTTAGAAATATTCAGAAGGTATTTAAAAATCATTACGTAAGATCGCAGTACAGAATGCAAGAGTATGTAAATTTCGTAACGAGGGAACATTCTATATTTGAAAGATCTTGAAGATCAAACGAATCGGTCTCGCTTCCGTAAGGCGGCGCCACTTATTCCGGACCAAATTTTCATTTTCAATGCGTGACAAGGGCATCTATACGATCGACAATTTGCCGGCCGATTCTCTGTTTTCAGTCGCCTTCGCTGCTGGCAGCGTACGGACGGAACAGTTAAGGATTTTTCGCGAAAATCGGTTATCTTTCATACTCTGTCATCTTTTCACCGCCATTCTATATGATGATTCAAAGATCCTTAAACCAACGACGAGTGATTTCCGTGATCTGACATTTAAAATAAGAACAGAAAATGTTTTGTTAAAAATGAATTTTCCCCATGCTTGGTACCGGCGTTTAGTGATACGTCGTGAAAGGATTAGAATCGAATAACTTTTGACGATTTGAATTGAAAGTGACATTTGGAAAATTCAGAGAAGAAAGAATACGGGAAAAGGCGGGAGACGGATGCGTGGAAAACCGATTTTCGTAAGTTCTTATCTTATTGTATCCAACATCTATGCTATTTCATTCTTGCTTTGTTTTTTCTCTTCATCGTCATTTCAATATACATTTGCTATATATTGCAAAACATATCATAATACATTATAAAAGTTTGAAACAATAACAGGGAGATACAAAGAACTTTAAATTTCCACGGTGGAACTCGTTTATTTTTTGGAATAAACAGGTTATCATATCTTGTCATTATGATATTTTAGTAAATATATGATAGTTCATACAATAATATTTAATGTTTTTATTTTAAATAATTTTTGATCCAATCGTGTCTTGCCATTGTCAAGAAATATTTAAAGCTCAGAAAATGTGGAAAAAATGTACGTGGTCTTTTGTTTGAATTTTGTGTTGAAAAAAAATTTGTTCAAATGAAAATAAGGCCGACGCGTAAAAAGTGGATCGTAACAGGGTTAAAATAGAAAATTATGTTAATTGGTCCACGATTTTATTTTGAAATGCTATTAACATTACAACATCACTATTGAACGTTTCGTCGAATAATTCGATCGTTACCTGAATGGATTTCAATACACAATTCCTCGTCTCACAAATTGACCCTTACGACACCTAGAACAATTGTTTTCGTAACCTTAACGGCGGCATATGTTTGTGTTTCTGCATGTTTGGTTCCGCTTGGTACGATGACTCCCTGTACATTCGAATCATACTTTGCATCCTGCTAACGGTTCGAATAGGAGTCTCAGTTTTTGCGATACCATTCGCGTGCCTTTCGGTTCGTGTAAACAAAGACAAGATCATGATCGTTCGAAACGGTCATTATACTAAGGTCGGTCCTGCATATTGGAAGTGGATTCGCTACTCTCTGCTCGACTCTCTATCGTATCTCGTATATATTCGTATATACATTTTTATTATTATATAAAATTAACGCGTGTAACTATTGATTTGCGATCAATTGCTTGAAATCCACGCTATTTGGGACATCTTTGATCTTCAACATTCGGTAAGAAGATTCATATAATATTCCTTTTATATTTCTTTTATATTTTTGGTTTAACATTCGGCAGGAAGATTCGTACAATATTTTCTTACATCTTGATTCAACATTCGATAAGAAGATTGTAAAATATCTTGCACCATTAATTGCTCAGCATTCGCATAATTTTTGAATTCTCATGAATATTTATACATAAAATTTCACTGTCTCTAACTAAACAAATGATCCATTGATATTAGGTGTTCAATAATATTCGCAAGATTCGTGTTTCGTGCTTCCTGCGCATAGGCATACATAGGTAGCAAAGGTATTGGCACGTAACTTAAT